>JAABKJ010010180.1:0-11029 GCA_011634705.1 Andricus grossulariae
TCTTCGGCAGTGATTGATGGACATTCCTCCTCAGATTTTATAAGGTTGTCGCAAAATTCCTTGAAGCGGATGATATTATCAGTATCTTCTTCCAACTTTAGTGTTTTCGGGTGATCACTGAAGAGTCGAGATAGGTCAGCCAGAAACTTTTGATTCTCCCTGATCCATCTCTCTCTCTTCTGTATTCTCCTCCTTGCGTCACATAACAGCCGTATTTTCTCAACAATATGCTGCTTGATTGTCAGCAGCATTGATTTGTTCAGTGTGTGATTAAAGATTCTCAGTTCTTGGGCGAACTTTCAAACCCTTTCCATGAACGGTCTACCAGATGTTATGTAGTCAGTCATCCTGAACTGTCATCCTTAAAAGTTACAAAGAATCTTGCGCCTCCAAGGGGTGTGGTAGACATTGGCCCACAAACATCACTATGAATAATTTCACCCGGTGATGATTTCTTAACTCATGTTTCTTGAAAGGAAGTCGATGCATTTTTCCTAATTGAAAAGCATCGCAAACAGAGTTTTCAGAGTCGGCAACATTTTTCAAGGACTTCTTATAAAGGTGCCCTAAACGAAAGTGCTACATTTTAAAATTATCTGAAGTGACCACGTTTGCTGTTTTATTCCCGATTGCTTGAAGAAATAGAGGGTAAGTTTTGTTTTCTTGTTTCAGACCTTGAACGGTCAGCTGATCTTTATGGTAGATACCGACAGAATCTCCAGAACACACGACGTCGTATTTCTTATCTGTACACTCTCTAACGGAAAAATGATTCTTCTTGAAAACCGGAACGTATAGGACATTTTCTAAATTTATTATATATCATTTTCCACTAATCAGTCTTTTTACGGGAACTGTACCAGAACCTGAAATTTCTTGAATTCCGTCATCTTCAAGTGAGATGTTTTCACCTTTTGGCGGAGTAAAATCAGAAAATCATTCGCACCTGCAAGTAATGTGCCTTGAGGTACCACTATCCGCGAACCAAATATCCTTGGCGTCACAAGAAATGACACTTTTCTTAACCTCACTTGCAATCATACTAAAAACCAATGATTTTGATTCACTGAACCGCAAGTGATTTTCATTTTCAACGGCAAGAAGGGCACTCGCATCTTCAGAGTCATTATTTTTCCGATTATTTGCAATTTTTCTTTTACGACAGTTTTTAATTATATGCCCCTTTTAATAACAATAATGGCATTCTGTGCCCTATCTTTAATGTTTGTTCTCGGTTTCGTTACCTTTTGTAGAGACCTGCTGTTTGACACTCATCGCGGCTAGTGTGTTTGTGACGTCATCATTAGCACCTAACCGGGATTCCTCTTTCAAGAGACGTTGGTGTAGGTTAACGAGAGATTGTTGATCGGAAGCAACACTGTCCCAAGCCGTAATTAAAGAACTCTACTTTGATGGCAGGCTACCCAAGATTTTTGACATGATGGGAACGTCGGAAACCGTCTCAAAAATGTTTTTTAGCTGACGTGCCATGTTCTCAACTTCTGCCACATGCTAGGAGATCGAAGCATTTTTATTCATCCGATATTCATGAAATTTTTGCATAAGAAGCAACTTATTGGAGGCTGTCTTCTGCTCATGGATGTTGCTTAATTTTGCCCACTTTTCGGCGACTGTGTTGCAGGTAATGAGATAGTCGAGTTGAGAATACAAGCTTTGTGTAGGTTGGTTGCGACATTTTTGGGAAATTTACGCGCATGCTTCACGATTTAACATTTACTCGCTGTTAAAAACTACCGATTAGAAGAAAAACACACGTGCTTCTCAAGAATTTACACTTCGTGGAACGACCATGTTGCGTCAGGAACATGAGAACAAAGGAAGGGGAAAAAATGGCGTGTCTGTTGCTATGCGCGCAAGAAACGGATTAAATGAGTGTTCAGGTTATTATAACAGTCCACGATTTTCTTCTTCAGATTATTCTACGCGTGTTAGGGTACCTGGGCCCATAACCCGCTGAGATTTGCAAGTGAATAAATAATTCTGAGGGTAATTAAAATATAAAGAGACTTTTATGCAGACTTCTCTCAGCGAAGAACGGTGAACTACTGCCTACATATAAGCTCTGCTTTGAAGGCACTCAAGCGCATTGTATAAAATGATCAAAAAAGCGATGTGCCAATAACACTGACATCGTTATAGATCATGTAGGTAAAGACTGTAAAGCGAATATTAAAATAAGTATTATAAGTCAATTTGAAACTTAAAACTCCACAACCAGCCAGAGAAGCGTCTTTCGGGGCGATACCTTCAGCCATCTCCTCTTTTGCATCATACTTCTGCCTCTCTCTCTCGCACTACGCAATCCCCCTGGTTACCTCTGCCGCGAGACTAATCATCGCGAGCAGAATTTCACTCATATATTTTATATTGATGATCTGAAAATCTATGCTTCTGAAACACATCAGTTTCAAAAAGCTTTGAGTACCATCGAGAGGTACACAGGAGAGATTGATATGGGCTCTGGATTCGACAACTGTGTCAAGATTCATCTGAAGCGAGGATGAACTGCTGGCATTTCCGGGGAGCCTGAACTCGTGGATATGAGTGCTGTTCGACACCTCGACATTGAAGAGAACTACCTATACCTAGGCGTACGTGATAGCCACATTCAGTATATATATGTTTCATCACATATTTTAAATCTCCTTCGACAGATTGAGTCTTTAAATCTGTCCGCGTCGAACAAGATATCTGCGACTAAGATGCTTGCCGTCCCGGTTCTACTTTAATCGTCTGGGTGTATTCCATGGACTAAAGACGAGCTCACGGCCCTCGACATCTCCACGCGTAAGATCATGCATATGCAGAGGAGCTTGCATGTCAATTCGTTTGTTCCATGCTCGTACATCCCACGCCAGCAAGGCAGGCGAGGACTTCTAAATCTCCAATGTCTTTATAACCGAATTATACTTTGTGTAGCTCACATCGTCGCAAATTGAAGAGATCCACTTCTGAAAATGGTCAGGAATCACAAGATGATTGGCAAAGGCGCGCGCCATACAAGGCCGCGTAGCAGGCAGCCGAGACACTTGGTCTGCATCTTAACATCAGGGTAAAGTGCACTCAAACTTATATAGAAATGTAGAAGATTAGTCCTTTTCAAAGGAGCTAACACGTTTGCTGTCCTCAAATCATCCGGACTTAACTCAGGCACAGAGGGTTTCATTTTCGTATGCCAAGACGGTGTTATTTTCACCTTAGTATACTGTAACCGTATTTTACGTCAAGAAGTTCTCAAGATGTGAATCGAAAAAAAATTTTCGAATAAAACTTCCGTATTTCATAAAGGAGAATCTGAATCTGTGATGAAAAATTGGGGTTCCCATTTGAAATTACAAAGTTACCCCCCCACCTGCCTAATGAGGGTTGGGGTGAGGTAAATTTGTTCAAAGTCGCTTTCCCCCCTCGAAAATAAAAAGATTTTATTACCGATATTTTTTCATAGGATGCGTTTTTTTTGAGATATTTCGATGTTTCAAGTTAAAAAAACACCCAAATATATATGTATGTATGTATATATATATGTATATATATGTATGTATGTATATATAGGACCTAATTTATTCAAGTTATTCAAGTTTTTAATCGCTTTTTGAGAATTTAAAACAAATGGGTTTTCGAATTACCGAACAAGATTTTTTGTTTTAATTTTTAATAGACATATTTAGCAACACAATGTAAAAGGTTTCATCGAAATCGGTGGAAGGTCCCCGGATTTACAGGTATATAAATTTTAGTTGACTCTATAAGTATAGGATAGGGACAGAACTAGAATCGAAAAAAGTCATGGTTGGCTTGTGTTGTCGCTACTTAGAATGCATCAGCCTTCAGGAATGTCGTTTTAGATGAGAAAATGTGTACATCTCTCCAAAGTTTCCTCTGGGCATCCCCGGTCATGGTCTTTAAAGTTTAAACTGTAAGATTCTGTCTCTTTAAAAAATATTAGACTTTAAAATATTTCTCGCATCTTGAAAAATCGTTGTGATACCCTCGAATTATTTAAATCAATTAAAAAGTTCGTACAATCTTTCCAAATGCCTCAAAATTGGTTTAAAACCTCTGACATTCACCAAAACATTACAAAATCCCGTGAAATTACGTGAATGCGGATGTTTCCTCTCAATCCCTGCGAATAAGTTATTTTATAAACCATTAAAATATTATAAAAACTCCATGATATTACCCGATAGTATTTCCTTGGGAGCCGTCGAAATCACTTGAAATCCTCAAAAATCTGATAAAAATGTTGTAATAAAAATACTCATCTTGCATGAACTGTCTTAATTGTCATTGATACAAGGCGTGAATTCCGTGATCTTTCTCATATTGTAATTAGCGCTTGTAGTTGTTTTAACTCGCAAATAATCCTTTCCACTGAAAGTGAATCAATGTATTTTTCTAAGGTGAATCTATGAAATGACTTATTGCCTTAATAGCTTGAGCACTGATGACCAGTCCACTGAATGGACCAGTCAGGATATTTCACATTTCTGGATATTTTATTTCCTTCGGGATATTTTATATACTTGAGAATATATTATGGTGTTCAAAATATTTGAAGGTACTTTAAGATATTTCAATGTACTTGAGGTTATGTCAAAGTACTTCAAAATATTTCACATACTTCAGGATATTTGACCAACTACATAATATTTCACATACTTGAAGATATTTCATGAACTACAAAATTTTTCACAAATTGACTTGAGTTTCATTAAGGTGGTTGGAATCGCTCTGAATTTCTGCAAATTCAAAAGAATTCGAGTAGATTAGTTCGTATTTTCTTTACGATTATCTTGAGAACATTGCTGAAGTTTAAAAGTTTGTAAGAAAATGACCTGAAACAATATAATGTTTTCTTCCGCGCACGTACCGTTTCATGGACACACAGATCAGATTTACTGGATCAGTACTAGTTAATTTATTTTTCTAATGTAGATGTAGAGACACACAACAAGTCTTAATGAAATGTATAGGAGATCGTTATTCGTTTCTAGTCCTTTTGGATATACCTAATGTGGACTTGTCACAAAAGCACGACGCAACTTTATCAAATTTGACACTTCAAGAACTCGGAACATTGAAAAGGGACCGGTAAAATCAACTCGTAGTTCCCTTCGCTTGACGATGCTTCTCAACCCCTCAGTCAGGGATCTCGGGAGCCTCGAGGGACCAGGGATTCGCTAATTTCACTCCAGACACATGGATGCGCGCTCTGCGAAAATGTTTTGCGATAAAATTGTCCAAAGGAGATTCCCGTGGGAGCGCATATACTTTTTGAATGGCGTAAACTAATGTCTTTAATTTATTTTATTTCCTATTGTTTCGCATGTTTTTAGAATCGTATAAAAAGATTTCTTTTTTAATGTATTAAGAAGATCGGAAATTCGCTCTTCAGCTTCAAAAACTACTAGCTAATACTTAGAAAAATAGAATTATGATAGCTGTTATTATTTCTTCGAAAATAGTGATCTTTTGAGCCGCATTTGGCCCTAAAATTTCGGTTTGAAGGAACAATGTTTTTCAGAAAGTGGTGTGTTATGAGCGCAAAATTCAGATCTTATTACTATATAGGAAAATTGCATTACACTCAACTCCCGATTCTGGGCCGGCTTCGGGTCTGGGCGACGCAGAATCGGATGCGTTTTTTTGTATGTTCACACACAGGACCGCATATATAGTCTCTTTATTCGGAACAGTATATGCCAAGAGAGGCGCGATGTAAACAACTTCTGATACAGCACTGACTGCCCGAGCGTAAAGGCTGCCAAGGGACGCTCAGGGGCGGTGTGGACAGAAACAATCATGCGTGTAGCCGGCCGAAGATCGGGCGGCCCAGAATCGGGGGTTGAGTGCACAATAAAGTAAATGAAGACAGGATTTAAAATTTTGTCAGGAACTATACACCCAGAAAAAAGTTTCTTCGATTCAGACCAAACTTTGTTGTATCAAAGAAATGTATACATTGCTATGAGCTCAAAGAAAAGTTTCCTTAATTTAAAGAAATGTCTTGGTTACCTTTTTTCATTTGACTTGAAGAAAAAGTTTTTTGTTGTAACGAAAATCTGTTTTTAAAGGAAAGAATACCAAAAATATATTAAAGTCAAAGAAGAATTTGGTTGTGTTAATCATTATATTATTTAGCTTAACAAAACAACTTACTTGCTAAATATAACGATAGTTTAAAGTAAGTTTAAGCATAGATTAAGTTCGATTAGAGTGGAATCAAGTATGCATTGTAGAAGCGTTTGAAAACACAAATTGATTCATTTATATTGTGGGAAAGACTGCCCGGAGCAATTAGCCACCTAGCGGTTTCTGACAGGGCTACTAACGATAAAACCTTTCGAGGGGTACCCCTCCGATTTTCTCCAAATTTATACATGTTTCAGGACATCAAAAACTAAGCGCACGTGTTTTTGTTATCTGCGGAAAAACATTTATAAGGGGTGAAAACTACCCTTAAAATTCAAACCCAAAACTGAGTTTTTTTTGGTATTTTAACGTAAACCAATCAATTATTTTCTTTCAAATCAATTGCATTTGACTTCCTTTTGGATTCTGAATATATGCAGGGTATTTTGACGATAGGGGGATGCTACCCCTATGTTTAAGGGAGCAAAAACTATTTTTTTTTTATTTTTCGTTATAAAAATTGACACTTTTATTAAATCTGCAAAAAAAACTATACTGTTATAAAGTCAAGAGAAAATTGACGTTGATGTATTTCAGCATTTTTGTGAAAAGAATCTTTAATGGGTAAAGCACACCTCTATTCTATTTATTAGATTATTCATATAAAAAAAAAAAAAATTAGTTTTTTTTTTAAATCCGATGGTGAGACAATTTACGTATGCACTTTAATATTCAGATCGAAATGCAAAAAAAGTGGAATTCGTCTTATTTCCTTCTTCTGTCAGTGTACGCCCTGAATGAATTTCAATCTGAAATCCACTTTGATCGGCATTATATGTATTTTCAGGTCCAATTTTTATAATATGAGATTTTATGTTAGCTAAAAACTTATCTGAATCTTTATTTACAGATTCCTTATGTTCTATAGTTTTTCTTGTTATAAATTTGTTAATTTTTCTACTTACGATTCGACGAGATTCTTTTTAATTTATACAAACAGGTGTCTGCTGCTTTAAACCGAACATCATCGAAGTTCAAGTTTCTCATGGCTTCTAATGTCCATTTTCGTATATCCATATCGTGAACAATGAAACCCGAATCAGTAGCAGTCCTAAAATTTTTCAGCACTAATTCGGAAATTTGTCCTAATTTTTCTTTATATTTTCCACCTTTATTAAGTTGATTCGCCCACAGCTTTAATTGTGTCACGGATTTCACTAATCTAAATTTGTGTTTAACAGTTTTAAGACTGTAATTCTTTTTCTTTCCCAATCTCCAATATTTGACAGCTTTTCTTTTATAATCAAAGCTCAACTCTTCTCCTTCTCTTGAACAAGCGTCAGAATCTTCTTCATCCTTATACCATACACTGTCTTCAACTGGATGTATTTAATAATTTTTAAATGATTCCTGAAAATCTAACACTTCTTTTTCGATTGCTTTAATTGCGTTCACTTCATCCATTGCAGAAATTAAAATTTTTTTCGAAGCCTTCAGCAAGTTCAATTTCACTTCATTCATTAACGGTATTACATCACTTACTGCACTGCTCTGTTTTATCCAAATGATTTATTTTGCAACAAATATCACTTCCGGTTAGTGATAAAAGCAGTGCCATCTCGAAAATATGTTTTGAATGATACATTATGTAGAGATAAGGAATTAAGCGAAAACGTTTTTTAAATACTTCGCCGATTATAAACCAGACATTGACATTGTTTTCAAATCTAGAAATAAGCTCTTCAATAATGATCTTCTTCAAGGTCGCAGTTTGTTTTAAAGAAATGCAAACAATTAAGCATCTTGTGGAATTGGTAACATTCCTGCATGACGCCTAATTAATTTGCAGTTATTTGGTTTTAATTATGTGTCTGTTTATAGCTGAAAATTAAAAAAATAATTTTTGGGGGTAACATTTAGGTGCTGTTTTCACGCCCTTGACCTATCGCGTGGTGGATGAGAATAATACGCAACATAAATTAGTTTTGCATATCAACTTAAGTATGTAGTGCAAATAATATTGAGCATTGCAAGAAATATGTAAGTGGAACTAACGTAAGGGTAGTTTATCCTCTTAGAAAGGCGAATTTCACTTTTTTTGCACTTCGATCAGAATATTTCAGTGGATACCTAAAGTGTCTCAACATCTGATTCCAAAAAAAAAACTGAAATTGTTTTTTTTTCTATGAATACTTTAATAATTAGAATAGAGGCGTAGTTTACCCATTAGAGATTTTTTTTCAAAAAAATGATGAAACACGGCAACATCAATTTCCTCTGAAATTTATAACAGTATAGTTTTTTCGCAGATTTAATTAAAGTGTCAATTTTTATAACGAAAAATTTGACAAAAATATTAGTTTTTGCTCACTTAAACATAAGGGTAGCATCCCCCAATGCTCACAATACCCTGCACATATTCGAAATTCAAAGGGAAATCCAATGCAATTGATTTGAAAGATTGATTTACGTTAAAATTAAAAAAACTCATTTTTGGGTGTGAACTTTAAGGGTTGTTTTCACCCCTTCAAAATGTTTTGCCGCAGATAGAAAAGAACGTGTTGCTCAGTTTTTGATGTCTTACAACATATATAAATTTGGAGAAAATCGGAGGGCTACACCTCGAAAGGCTTACTGGCTTTAAAATAATAAGATTAAATTAATTGTTTCTGAAATCTTGTCCAGTACCTTCTTTGGATAAAAAGTATATTTTTTAAGATCAAAGAAATAGTATCTGCTGTCCCGATAATAGTTAAGTGGGTTTGACAAGTAGACATTCATACGGTGGTGAAAATCGGTTTTCTCGGACAACGACATCTAACCCAATCTAATTTCCTTTGAGGAGTCTCAACTTCTTGTATAAAAAAGAGAGGGGACGGTCGAATAAGGCGTCGATGGTCAGGACTTTCGAGGACTATTTTCAAGACCAGTTAAAATTGGAAAGGTCCTTGGAAGGTCAATTCATTGTTGAAGAGGCTATTCTTGATGCGAAATTGCCTGAAATTGGTTTACATGGGTCGCGGCACGTTAGAGATTGATTCACTTTTTCCTCGGGGAAAAGGAGTCGTATAATTTTTGCACCGATCGGCCTTACACTAGCAAGTAAACTGAAATAGCGTTTACAAATTTGAATTAAAAGTACTGAACATTTAAACAGTTATACTAATTACTAAATATTTCGAACTTTGAGGAAAATAATTTAAGCTTAATTTTATCTCATAAAAAAATATTCAATGTCGAGTTTTCTCTTATACTGGGGCTGAATAAAAAAAAATTATTCGCACTGAAAAATTCCGGGAGTGTCTTAATAATTTTAAGAGTCTGCCAGTGAAAAGCCTTGTCGTTTGTCTCCATGGCGAGTTATGAAGGAGAATGAGAAAAATTAATAAAATGAATCAACAGTCGAGGGGTTTTCGGCGGACATGAATTAGCTAAACGAATTTTCCTCTCGTACCCTTGTGCTACCTACTATTCGCTCACTTTACGAAGGCCCCTCCGAAACAGCTCTACATTTTTTTTAAATTACTCATCAAAAAAACTTGCAAACATAGCTCATACCATATGATAAACACAGTAAAAACAAATACTTTAAGATATATTTGATTTGAATTAAGAAAGCAACTAAATCTGACTAAGTATAAAAACTATCTCTTAAATAAAGCACTTTCTTATCTTAAATAAGAAATAAGCATTTCTCGACTGCAATACAGTTATCCATGCATCTATCTTTCAATATACTTCAAAAGACTTAAACACTGGTGGAGTTTTATGTTTATCATAAATTGTATTCAGTTTTCAAACAATTACTCGTGAATCGATAAATTGCTGATTTCCCATGTAAAAGCTGCATGTTATGTTCATATGTTTAGTTCAAAGTTAGCTTTTTCAGAAATGGATCATTGTTCTTTGTCAAGAGTGTCTTCGAGAAGTATGATCGTATACTGATATTCACACAAATAAAAAAGTGAGTCTTTGAGGTTTCTGGTGCAGACAGGCTGTGCAGAAATTTCCCAATCTTTCCCTATTTGAAGTTGGGTCTGAAGGGGCCCCCATCAGAATATCTAGTCTAGAAAAAACTGATGGGGGCCCTATCAGGGTCTAGTGAAGAATTCCATGCTTCGTATAGGTATGGCGAATCTAACTGTATCTAGTGGGGCCCCGACCAGGAAATTCTTAAAATCTTATTTTTATTGCCTGAAGTATTAATTTGGAGGGGTTTGACGGTTTTAGTATGCAGAAATAGTGTTTTTTTTGTGTGCATATAAACGCTTTTTTTGTGAAAACTTGATTTAGGGCACAATTAAACATTTTCTTTGAAACCAGGCCAGGTATGAAACCAGTTTTTATTTCTCGATGTAATTTTGTAATGTGTTTGACAATTATTCTTCTCCACGATGGAAGAGAAAAGGCGCCTGCAAGAGCAGAGACGATTTCGGAGCAAAAAGTTCCGCTTAACGCAAAGAGTCGAACAAGAATGCGATGAGAGTGAGGTTATGATGTTTGGAGCTGCTCACTCCGACGACCACGTAGAAGGTAAATAATTTATTATTAATTTAACATATGTTATTTATACGAATACTTTAACAGTAAATATAATCTGATAACAACACAGTACATAAATAATATTCTCCTATATTATAATACAAAAAATGTCAAATAAGTAATGTACAAAAATCGCAGTACGTACAAAAATAAAAAAAAATCAACTATTATTATTATTATATCATTAAGCCGTTTCCCTTTCGGGGTAGGCGTGAATTTCTCGGTTGGAGAGTAGTGATGTGTGGATGTGGATGGGTATATAGGTTTAAGGTATAGATATTTTAGATTGATCTAGAATTCTTGTGTTACTTATTTAAATAACACGTTCATT
>JAABKJ010010181.1:0-11029 GCA_011634705.1 Andricus grossulariae
ACACTCAAGAGATTGGAATGGAGTTCGGGTTAGAAAAATGCGCCAAGGTTTATTTGAGGAAAGGGAAACTTAATGGCATCCCGGAAGACCCTGAGCTCGTCGACAGAAGCGCTATATGACACCTTGGCGCTGGAGAGACCTACGCTAACCTGGGCGTACCACAGAGCCGCATTCAGGACGTGACATCTACAGTGTGTCTCAATACTCAAGGTACATTTTTATATTTTTGAATTCCTCATCAAATATAAAGTCTAAAATAATTATAAAAATTTCTGGTAAAGTTAACAATTATTGAAGAATTAACGATTAAAGATTGACCAATTAGAAGTTCGCGTTAGATGGACGAAAGTGCATGTGTCATTGACAAGAGTGTGTGCGCAAAAAAGCTGAAGCTGTTTAATTTCAAATTTGCAGGAGGTTGTGAATATCAATGGTGCAACTTCACACGGCAACTGAGCGATGAGATATAGTAAATCTTAGAAAATATATTTTCCTTTAGAATACACGTTAAATTATTTTCACTTCCTTCGAGTAATTTGAATTCTGTAGCATTCAAACAAATTCTGTAGAATTCATACGATTTCTGTAGAATTCAAACGAATTCTGTAGAATTTAAAATTGTTCAAAAAAGTGTGCCAAAAAGTTTTAAAACATCAATTCCAAACATGTCACCGGAAGCAATACATTACTTTCCGAAAATAATGGGAATTGTAAATAATTTCGAACTTCGGTGGCACTTGGCCTATTTTTAAAAATAGGTAAGAGTTGTCTTCAAAATAACACCTTTTCCATTGTATTTTCTAACCGAATAACTACCAAAAATACTTTCGAAACAAAAATTTCATTCATGCCACTGGAAGTAATGCATTACTTTTAGAAAGTAAAAGTTTTCCGTACAAATAAGACCTTTTCCGTTGGCTTTCATTATGGAGAAAGTATTTAAAAAATATTTAGAACTTGAATTACAATCGCGCGAATAAAAGTATTTAATGCATTATTTTCTGAAAATCAGGAGAATTGTAAATAATTTTCAACTTCGGTGGCATTTGGCCTATTATTTAAAATAGGTAAAAGTTTTTTGTTTGAATAAGACCTTTTCTGTTTTATTTCCTAATCTTTAAACTACCGATAAAACTTTTAAAACATAAATTTAAATAATGCGACTGGAAGTGATACATTATTTTTAGAAGGCGAGGAGAAGTTTTAATAGCTCCCAACTTTGCTGATGTTTCACATTTGTTGAAAAATGGATAAGATTTTGTCGTCAAAATTTTCTGAAAATCATGAGGAATGTAAATGATTTCCAAGTTCGGTGGCATTTCGCCTATTTTTAAAAATAGGTAAGTGTTTGTCATCAAAATGAGACTGAATTCTATAGATTCTCTGAATTCTTATCAATTCTATGGATTCTCTGAATTTTTATGAATTCTATGGATTCTCTGAATTCTTATGAATTCTACAGATTCTCTGAATTCTTATGAATTCTATGGATTCTCTGAAATCTTATGAAATTTCCTGACCACTTTAAACTGTTCTAATTGGCTAAATTCTCGCGATATCACTGAATTTTTATTTACGTTTTTTAATTATCTCGAAATCATTAGAATACACCTTGAGTTAGTTTGAACTCCTTCATATCTTTTAAATATTTTTAATTTTCTTGAAATCCTTAGATTACACGTTAAATAATTTTAACTTCCTTCGAATATTTTGAATTCTGTAGAATTCAAATTCATGATTTTCTAAAAATAATGCATGCTATCAGGAGGCATAATTAGAATTAATGTTTTAAAATGTATTTATCATTTTTACATCGAAGTTGAAAATTATTTACACTTCTCACGATTGTCAGAAAATAATGCATTATATCCAGTTACATGAATTAAACTTATGTTTCAAAAGTATTGTTGGTAGTTTTTCTATTAGGTAAAACAATGAAAAAGGTATTATTTTGAACAAAAACTCTTATCCTTTTTAAAAAAAGGCCAAGTCCCACCGAAATTCGAAATTATGTACAATTCCCATGATTTTCGGAGAATAATATATTGCTTCCGGTGACATGTTTAGAATTGATGTTTTAAACCTTTTTGGCACACTTTTTCGAACAAGGAAGACAATAGATAGGTTTTCATCTTGAAGACAAACTATTATGAATTTTATAAAAGAGGCCAAAGGGTAGCATAATTGGGAATCATTGAAACTTCCCATTATTTTCAGGAAATAATTCATTACACTTAGTCGTGTAATTGAAATTTAAGCATAACAATTTTTTGTGTCGTTTTCTCAGTGGAGAAGACAACAGACGAGGTCTTATTTTGACGATAAACACTTGCCTATTTTTAAAAAAATGCCAAATGCCACCGAAGCAGGAAATTATTTATACTTCTCATGATTTTCAGAAAATAATGCATGGCTTCTTGTGGTATGATTTGAATTGATATTTTAAAACTTTTTTGGACTCTTTTCGAAGCAGGGAAGACAACCGAAGAGAAGTTTCTACTTTTACGTGAAACTCTTATCTATTCCTTAAAAGAGGAAAAAAATGAGTAAAGTTACCAACCAATTATTGAAACTTTTCCTCGCTTTGTGTAAATAATAATGCATTATTCCTCTCTCATGATTGAAATTTATGGTTTAAAAATTGTTTGAGTAGTTATTTTGGCAAGAAATTCAAAAACACAAGGTTTTGATTTGACTAAAAACTCTTATTTATTATTTAAAAAAGGCCAAAGCAGATTTGCGAATTATCGAAACTTACGCCTCGCTTTCAGAAAATAATGCATCACTTCCAGTAACAGTTTTGAAATTTATATTTTTAAAGCTTTTTGGGTAGTTTTTTAATAAGAGAAGGAAATAGAGAAATGAGAAATTTTTACTTTGACGAAAGACTCTTATCAATTAAAAAAAAATGCTAAAAGTCAGCAAGACTACAACTTAATGAAATTTCTCCTGGCTTTCTGAAAATAGTGCATTACTTCCGGTGGCACGAGTGGACTAGATGCTTGAAAGGTTTTTTGGGTAGTTTTTCTATTAAAGAAGGCAACGAAGGGAGTCTAATTATGACGCTGAATACTCAAGTGCTTTTAAAAAATGGCAAAGTGTTTACAAATTACGAAACTCGTTATTATCACGGGAAATAAAGTACTAAACTCGATCACGGGAATCAAGTGAGAGTTTCAAAACTTTTGGGGTAGTTTTTTGATTTCCAAACCAAGGATGTGAATCTAGTTCAGACTGTAAAGACTCGCGTGGATTTCAATAATGTCTAGGTGCTTATAAGTTGCGCACTTTTAATTATTTTAGGAAGTAGGAAACGAAACTCTATGACGCGACTAAATCTTCGATTAAAACATCGAAACTTTTTTCGGTTGTTTTTCGATTGAGTATGTATAAATAATATTTTTTATGTTACGTATCAAAAATTGTATCAAAATTGTAGCAAAAATTTACAAGATTTTTTTATATTTTTTTTTTAGAATTTTCATCCTGGTCTACTCCGTTTGACGACGATTTTAATTAGGTTCGCTAATTAGTACAAACAATTTAAAGTGAAATAAAACATATCAGTAAGGATGTTGTTCCAAGATTATTCTTTGGAGTTAAAATTGCACCCCAGGAAAAAATAAGTTGGACATTTTTTCGTACATGTGTAAACCAGTGAAGTACGATTAATTAGCTAATTACAGTTGAATTATAATTAAAATAATAAAATCAAAGAATTGAAGATAACTTAATTGTTTGTGAGGAATTTAGAGTATTCAGAAGAATTCACAGAAAGCAAAAGAATGTACAGAATACAAAAGAATTCAGAGAATGCAAAAGATTCCCGCGAATTCAAAAGAATTCAGAAAACTTAAACGGATGCAGACAATTCAAAAGAATTTAGTGAATTTAGAAGAATACAGAAGGATCAAGAGAATTCAGAAGAATTCAGTGACTACAAAAGACGCGAAGAAATTCAAAATGATTCATCGTGCGTTGTCAATATTTCAAGAGAATTAAAAAAAAAACTTCAAAAGAATTCACAGGTGTACATGTGAATTCTAAGAATTTGTTTGAATTCCACATAATTCAAAATACTCGAAGGAAGTTAAAATAATTCAACGTGCATTCAAAAGGATCGAAAATATATTTTATAACATTTAATATCTCTCGTCGTTCAGTCGTGAAGCTAGGGACCATTCATTAATTACGTAATGGTCCCGAGGGATGGGGCTATTAAAAATCTCTCCATGAACTTGCCACCAGGGGAGGGGGGAAGGGCAAAACCATTCTTACGTAATATCTTCCAACGTCAATTATTGTTTCAATTCGAACGATCACAGTAGCTACATCAATTCTACTTAAACTACCCGTTTTACAATTTTAAAAATCGCGTGTTTTAGTTTTTCTAATGACATTAGACAATTGACAATTCAACGCTATTTAGAAAAATTCTAAGTTAAATATTGCGTAAGAAAGGGGGGGGGGGATCAAGAAATCTTATGTATCCTTGGGGGGGCAGGGGGGGGGGGGGGTCAAAAATGGTGAAAATCGCCCTTACGTAATTAATGAACGGCCCCTTACACCATTGTCATTGACAATCTCCTGTAAATTTGAAATTACATGGCCTCAGCTCTTTTGCGCACACACTCTTGTCAATGACACATGCACTTTCGTCCATCTAACGCGTGCTTCTGATTGGTTAGTCTTTAATTGTTAATTACACGATAATTACTAATTTTACAACAAACAGTTATTATTTTTTACTTTATTTTTCATGTGGAATTCAAAAATATAGAAATGTACCTTGATTACTGGGACACCCGTATAAAGGATACTCTCCGATGCAGATAAAGCAAAGTTAAAGATTTTAGAAAAACCACAATTTTCTAGCACTAATCTTATAAAGGATAGTTATAAACAACATTAAATTGTTTCATTTACTTTTTTGTTAACTTCAATTGAATATTACCTCACTGAATGAAAAAGAGACAGAAAGGTAAAAATTGCCGAAAACCCCGCAACTATCAGGCATTCACATAGATGAATATAGTCATAAACGACAATTTGTTTAAACAATTATTTTGGCTAAATCTAATTAATTATTAAGTCACTCCATTTGAAAAATAGACAGTTGAAAATTTCAGAAAAACCCGCATCTTGCTAGCCTTATTCAAATGGAATATTAATAATAATAATAAATTGTTTAAACAATTAATTTTCTTGATTCTAATTATTTAGCTTATTTTAATTGAAAATTGGACTTGTGATTTTTTTAACTGCAATTTCGTAGCATTATTCTAAGAAAATATTATTAACAATAATAATAAATTGTTTAAACAATCACTATTGTTAACATTGATGAACTATCACTTCCCTCTAATTCCAAATTGGACAACAAGTGGAAAATTTTTGCACAACCCACGACTTTCTAACTGTATTCTATGAGAAAATTGCTAAAAACAATAATAAATGAAACAATTTATGTAAACATCTAATTATCAGTATGAAGTGGTCGTTCATGTGTCAGCAACAATTTGCATTAAAAAAATCGCAAAAAAGTCATATTTCGCGCAAAAAACTCGGAAAACCTTTTTTTTCACTAATGGGGTTTTTTTGGGATCCTATAAAACAGACTTATGGTGTTGATATTTGAAAAATGATATTTCATTCATATTCAGTGGCTAATTGTGAAGAGAAATGTTGAGTTTCAACTCAATTGAGATAATATTAAGGATTCTGAATAAAATCTACAAAAACGTATTTTTTTCACATGGAAAAAACGTGTTAAACTTCATGGGGCTTGCGGCACCTCTAAATATAAAACTTTTTTTTCAAAACAAAACAATGGATTTATTTTTGCGTGGATTCGAACAAATTTCCAGACTGCCTCCATAAAATTTCGAGAAAAAAAAGTTTTTTTGACCACCCTACAGCTAGCCTCGAGCTTGACATATGCACTTGCGAGTTATCCTTTTTAATTTTCATTTACATCATTTTAGAGTAAGAGTCATAGTAATTCGCTCTATCATTTCCGTTTATGTCGCTATGGGCAGTGTTTTACTGCGATGGAATGATATCATAAAATCTTCAAAATATAGAAATTTCTCAAGAATCCTGATATTTTTAGTTTTTATTTGAAATGATGGATTTACTATTTACTCAGCGAAAAGTGTTATTTTAGGTATGATACGACTTTTAAAAATGTATTTCAGCACTGCCATCAGGGTTTCGTGCAGTATGGCATATCCAGGATGTTGAGGCTCGTTCTGTTCGCAGAGACGAACAGAGGAGTGCTCCACTGCAGGTATACGCGAACCAGTCTTCTGTAAGATCGCAGCATTAGTTCCGAATCTGCCTCCCACAGATTCTCAGTTCACTTTCATCTGACCATCTGACTCAATTCCACCGTTTCTACTTTCTTTAGATAGCACCATAGTACGGCGGTTAGTCAAACCTACCTTGCATTTTATTCTAGAGTATTTAGACTTGGCATATTTGTAGTATATACCCCCAGCTTACTTTTAAGAAGTGGAAACAAGGTTGCAACCCCGTGAGCGCAGTGGTATAGCGGGTTGCTTACCTAACATGCTCAGCTCTCAAAAACTTAACAAATCATCCGTTTAGGTGACTTCTAAGGGCTAGGATCGGCTCCCCACTTGCAATTTAATCGGTTAAGGCATATGCCGACCATGGCGATGGGTTGTGGAAGGGGGTTGCCCACCTTTCAGGGGCACACACAGAAAATACCGGAATCAGTGCTTTTATCCAAATTTCTTGCACAACTGGTATACCTGCGGCATGTTTTGATGAAACTTCACTCTACTTCACCTCTGTTTTATGAAGACTGTCATAATTTAGCTCATAAGTCATAAGTTGTTCCTCTTTTGTAAACAACTATTTAGAAAAGGCCCATTCACTAACTCTCAGTCGTGAATTCAAAGATAGTTTAGTTTTAGTTGAAGATCAATTTATTCATATAGCTAAAGAGAAAATAATGTCATACATTTACGAAAATACGAAACTGGAGCATGTCCATAATCTCAGATTGCGGGACTGTGGCGTAGGACCCCATCAGAATTGTGAAGCCCATTCCAATCCTTCTACGATATACACCAGAACCTGTCTTCTCCTTGTTTCTGGAGCCATCTGAAAAACCCGTCGCCCCATACTGGACAGGTGTGCTTCGCAGATAACCCAATCCTCCTGCGTGGAGAGACTAACACGATACTTTTTGTCGAAAAGATAGCCCAAAGTCCATTGTAGGTGTCGATTTCAAGGCACTACTGACGCCTCTTAGAATCAGTCCCTTGATTCTTTCCAGTCGCGACTCTATAGTGGACAGTTTGACCCTGCTCCACCAAACCACCGCCGCATAGATTAGCCTGGGGCGCAGGATCGCTGTGTAGATCCACATAAGTGTCTCTGGCTTCAAGCCCCAGCTTTTCCCTATGGCTCTCCTACAGAGACATTAAATTTCTACTAGCTTTTTGCACTTGTTTTCCAGGTGCTCGTTCCATGACAGCTTCTTGTGTAGGATGACTCCTAGATATTTAGCTCCTTCTTTGATTTCCAGTTGTTGTCCTGCCAATTTCAGTGTAATCCTGGTTTTCCACTTATACCGTCTGGTGAATACAACCGCACCAGTCTTACTCGAAATGACCGATAATCCAGTCTTCTTGCACCAAGAATCCACTACCGCCAGTGCTTGCTGCATTACTTCGAAGAGCGCATCTAGATGCTAGCCGCGCACGAGAGCCAGTATATCGTCCGCGTAGCCAATAACGTGATAGCCCTGACTCGTAAGCAGATGAAGCAGTTCATCCACTACCAAGTACCACAGCAGGTCGCCCTGATCACCTCTTTGGAGGTGTAGTTGAAGGCTCTTTCCTTTTGAAGCCCGGAAAATGTGCCTTGATCAGGTGAGCCAAGATCTCGGTTAACGCTGAGTATCCTCCGTCTGGCAATTTTAGGATGCGAAGAATAGCATCCGGATTTTGAGAGAGCAGCTTGTCCAGTGTAGCTGCCTCTGCTTCTTTTTCGATGTCTGTGCAAAACTTGGTCCAGCTTTCTTGTTTCGCCTTGCGTATTGCATCCCTCATCGTCGTAAAGAAGGTCCATAGTTCATCCGTTCATCCATCTTGTGGGTTTACACTCAATTTCATAAGTAGATTTAATGGCCTTCGCGGAAATCTTGGCTGCCATCTCCAGGGTGTCCACGTCTCTAATAGACCTGGGTACCTCCGTGAGTGCACTCCTGAATTCCTTGAAAAAATGGTCCCAGCACGTTCTTCTTGGATTGCTGGCCCACTTAGGGCCCGCGGGTAGAAAGGATTCCAACTCGAATTCTATCTGTGCGTGATCTGAGAGAGTGGGTTCGTCTGAGACTTTCCACTTCTTGAAATTGTCATTAAAACAAGCGGTACAGAGGGTGATGTCGATTGCTTCCCCCCTGACCGAGTTACGAAACGTCAGGGTACTCCCCGTTTTGAGAATATCTAAATCAATAGTGATTAGATATTCCAATAGTATGCAGGCCTTTGGGTTGGCCTTCGGACAGGGAAGAACATACGGCACTCAGTAGACGGAAAGATGTATATGCACGCATATTTCTTCATCAATGATTAGGTTTTTGTTTAATAGGAAGTTTCATCAAAAATGCTGCAGATATGTCAGTTGTGCAAGAAATTATGATAGAAACACTGATTCCGATCATTTCTGTTTGTCACCCTGAAAGGTAGGCAACCCGCTTGAGCAACCCATAGACATGGTCGACATATGCCTTAAACTACTAAATGTCAAGTGGGGGAACGATCCCGGCCCATAAAAGTCACCAAAACGGACGATTTGTTAACTTTTCGAGGTCTACCCCCGTTAGGTAGACAACCCGCTATACCGCTGCTCTCCCGGGATTGCAATCTTGTTTCCACATCTTAAAAGTAAGCTAGGAGTATATACTACAAATGTGCCAAGTCTGAATGCTCTAGAATAAAATGAGAGGTTGGTCGCAATATCGTCCATTAACCGCCGTACTATTTGTTCATTGCCATGAATAATCTGCATATTTTTACCAGTCCGATGATTCAGGTCCAGGAAGGTGTTTGTTCTATTCCATCTACATTGATTTTTGATCTGATGTTAATATTATTTTATAATTGAGTTTTTTAAAGAGAGACTTTCATTATTTATTAATACTACCTATTGGGATGTTGACTCTTATCGGATGATTTAAAATTTTTTTATTTGGGTAGTCAACCGAAAGTTATTGATTTCATCTCTATGAGTCTTTAATTTTTATCAACAATTAGCATTGTCAAATAATATTTAGTGGTCTCGCGGGTCGCTGGGAATATAAGGTGAGCATGATTACTAAGACGTGGTATGAGTTTATAGGCGGGGAAGGAGGAAAAGAGTGTTATCATTGTCCAGTTTGCGCGCTGTGTAATTAGCATGGTCTTTATTTAACCCTCTTTTCTCTCTCCCTGTCTCATTCTTTGCAATGCGTTAGATCTAAGGTGGTTCGCATAGGAAGGTCGACAGCCTCGGTCCTTGTATAGTATACATAATACATATGCATAACGTATGGGCACTGTCACAGTGAGCAATAATAATTTTGAATTGCGCACCCTCACAGGGTTCACCATAACACCTACTTCCTCTGCTTTCAGCTATTTTTGAATAAAACTAAACATTTTCTGAAGCTTGCAACGTGTTCTTTCTCACAGTTGGCACACTTTTGGTTATCTTCCTTAGTTCTTAACAATCTTTCACAGCGTGATTTTAGGCACGTTTCACACACTTAGCGATTTTAGAACATTTTTTTTGCTACATGCTCAAACCTTGACAGTTATAGCATCGTGCTACACCATTCTTACTCCTACCTTTCTTCCACGAGACCACATAATAACATATCTTTTTTTACTTAACTTTCTTCTAACTTTTCCTTCATTCCTGCAGTATGGTTGAGTTTTTTGCCTCTTCATTGAGTGATTTTCATTTATGCAATTATCGAAAGCCTTTACTTTTTCAGTTTGGAAACTAATTTCTTATTCTTAACAATTCACAAAATAGAAAACTTCCTTTCATTTACAACAGTTTCTTCACAACAGAATTTTCTCACTTGACACTTATTCACTGTTTGTAAACAGTATACACAGACCAATAAGTGCTCCATCGAGAGTGGTAAATTAAATTATCCATGTTTATAATTATTATTAAAATAGTAAATAGCACTGGTTTCGGTTTCCTTATATCATTACTTCTTAAATCTAAACCTATGAATTAGAAGTTATGAATATTTAAATGATCAGAAAATTCACATTCTTCTAAAAAATATTTCCAATTCTTAGGAAAGCAGTATTGTTATACCGAGTAAAGGCACAATATGGGTTCAAATCATTGAGAGTTCAACAGTGAAAGCGTGGAACAAAATAAGTCCCATTCGTCATAAAGACAATGAAACTGTATTCTTTGAAACAAGTTCTTGTATGAATTATTGCAGTGGAGCAGCTACTCTGCATGATTTGCAACTTAGCTGTATACGTCATGATTCTTTTACATCTCTACTTCCACCGGAACCGATTTTTCAGTAAGTGATTCTAAAATTAAATTAGTTGATCTGATATGTGATTATTGTATGTGTATTTTCAGGTTTGATTGGTCTGGAAAAGTTCCTTTGCTGTATAATGAAACTACTTCCGTTCGGGTGAAACCAATCGCAACCGGTACAGCGCAGGCAGCATTCATGTGGTGGGAATTGCAAATGGATACTGATAGAGAGGTATAAATATTACATATGCTTTTGTAGGTGGGAGTAGTTGAAATGTTTAATTCTGTATTGAGTAGATTTTATTTTCATATGATATGGGAATTGCTCTGTGCAAGATATAAGTCACGTTTAGTAGCATTTGAGTAGTTGGTTGACTACATACATTGTAGGTAATAAAGTCACGTTTCATCTTATCTCCGGCGCACAGTGGGCTGGATCGGGAATTTACTATTCAAAATCACCTACAGCCTACAATTCTCAACAGATTTTCAATTTTTT
>JAABKJ010010182.1:0-11029 GCA_011634705.1 Andricus grossulariae
CCTTTAATTTTAAAGAGTCTGTCCACAAATGTGTAGAAAATCTAAAGACCGAGCGCGTAGCGCGAGATAAATATATTCTCGAGCGCGAAGCGTGAGATAAATATATTCTCGAGCGCGAAGCGCGAGAACCATCAGTCGCGCGCCCTAGGCGCGCTCAAACTTACGAGCGTAGCGAGCCGCGCGCGTAGCGCCCAACGAGAATGTGCCCGCGCGGCGGGCATATTTTTTAAAATGATTTCAGCCAATATAGAATTTATTTGTATAAATTGGTTCAAGACAAGTTATAGAGAATTTTTTTCCGAGAACGTAAGCCATCATTATTAAAATCATTTCATTGTTGAAGATTTGATAAGAAGAGATAAAATAAGGTTGGGTCAAAAATAAAATAAATGCGTTCCTAAAATTCAGTTTATAGCGCAATAGGATAATCGAAAGTGATCTTTAATAATAAGTAATAAATTGAGTTGAAGAAGGCAATAAGCCATAATTAGATGTCATAAGTGTGATATGGAGTATAGAGTGTAAGTAGATTTAAAATTGTAAATGTCCATTCCATATTCTGTACTTAAGCTTCGGTTTTCAGTGGGAAAAAACACTTGGTCGATAGCAATACACAACTATACAAGTCTAAACTAAATTAAACTAGTTTCTCTATTAGTTCGTCTATTTCTCAGCATTTATTGTTTGTGTGTATCATTATAATTATCGTGTGGGTTCGGAATGTCACGAAAATACGTGAAGAATCACTGAAGCACCCGGTATATAAATACAGTCAGTCGGCATTGTACACCTACTCAGGCAGGTAGGCAGGCATATAAGCTGGCTGGCTGACTGGCCTCTATCTACCTGTTCGCTAACGAGCCTACCTGCTGCACTTCTTACATTCGGGTAGGTTACCTGAACTTCTCGTGCCCCTCTTCACTGCCACGGTCCCTCGTTCGCATACCCATCCCTACGGCTAAGGCCAAGGCGTAGGATTGCTCCCCATGGCCCATGCCCCAATTGAGGTGTTGCACCTTCCTTCCTTTATAACTGGTTAAGCAAATTTCCTCGTAAAACGCTTTCCCAAGAAACTGCGCGAAAGAAGCCAAATCGAGTTTGAGGAGAAAACGAGATAGGTCCAGCCAGAGGCTGAGTAGAATTCAGCAAAGGTAATCGTTTTTCAAAGGACTCGAGGATATTGTGCCTGCTGATTCTATGGTTAACGTCCTGCGTTTTAAGTCTCTTATTATACTTTCAGAATCTTTTTTACTTGAAATTTTTTTTTTTAATTCTTCTCATCAGTCAGAAATTTAAACTCACTCGCCACTAACACTTCTGTATGCACTAAGAGGTCCTTTACCTTTTGTTTAAAAGATAAAGAAATTCCCGTGATTACAAATATCTTCGGTATTTTTTTTCTCTCGAAATGTATTCTTGCTTCATTTTTTAAAATCATAGTTATAAATAAAAACACTTAATTGACAGAATTAATTTTTTTAAGTTTCATTGGTAATTTTTGGCACAAAAAACCTATTTACTATCGTGGTATTTTCTCGTACGCTAAGCCGTTATTTATATACAGCCTTGTAAACAATATATTAATTTTTATAAATCTATGCTCCCCTACAAGCCACAATTTGGAAGTTGTTCACGATAAACTTTTTTTTTATAACATTCCTTCTACTTTACACAGTATAATTAGATGGGAAAGCATTTTCAATGTCCGCTCCTTATTGTTTATAAAAATGTTTGGATAAACTTCCGAAAAGCGCATACCTCCGATTAATTTGAAACTCCGTATATCCGTGTATCCGTGTATTTGGACGCGCTGATTACGGAAATTATAGTGAACATATCCGCAAATTTGAATTTCAAGGTCAAACCCCCAAAAAACTATGAAATTTTCATGTGTTAACCGTTTATTTCAGTCAATAATAAAACTTTACAAAAAATGTTTAAATAAAGGTTGTAGATCTTTTGAAAATACATATTTTATGTAAAATACATTTGTACTCTACGACTGATAGATTTCGAGAAATTGGACGCTAAATATTAAAAATCACAGAAATACATCACAATGTGTAGCGATGTGACATAAATTGTATGAAAAATTCCTGTAAGGCTGAATATGAAAATTATTTCTGTAATCAGTCACAAGGGTGCCTTCCCACCTCCACGAGACGCTTGAAGGGGGTAGTATGAGTTTGACCGAAATTATTTCTGCGACAACTTACAGGGGTACATTCCCGCCCCCGCGAGACGTTAGAAAGAGGTAGAGGTTTGACCCAAAATTATTTCTGTGACCAGGGGTGCATTCCCGTCCCCACTAGACCTAGGAAAGGGTTAGGGGTTTGATCAACATTATTTGTCTGACCAGTCACAGGGGTGCATTCCTGCCCTCCCACGAGACTTTGGAAAGGGGTAGGGGTTTTAACAACATTACTTCTGTGACCAGTCCTAGGGTCGCCTTCACGCCCCCAAGAGACGTTGAAAAGAGGTAGGGGTTTGACCGAAATTATTTCTGCTACCACTTACAGGGGTACATTCCCGCCCTCACGAGACGTTGGAAAGGGGTAGGGGCTTGAGCAACATTATTTGTCTGACCAGTCATAGGGGTACATTCCCGTCCCCACGAGATGTTGGAAAGGGGTAAGGGTTTGAGGAACATTATTTCTGTGCCCAGTCCTAGGGTTACCTTCCTGCCCCCACGAGACGTTGGAAAGGGGTAAGGCTTTGACCGAAATCATTTCTGTGACTAGTTTCACTGAGAGACCTTCTATTTGAATAAATGATAAAAATGAATTAAAGTTTAGTATACTTGTGTAACAAAACGCGGAAAAAGTTGAACTATTCAAGTTATTCATATTAAAGTAGTGAAATTTGACCTTTTCATAATAGTCTTTAATAATTTTCAGTAGAAAAATTTGTATTTTGAATACGAAATGTTATGAACCTGTATTTGAAAAATTAATCGTGCAAAAAGTGATATGGTGCTTACTAGTTTGTCTGAAAATAATTTCAATAAGCAAGAAATTGAATATTATAATCTGTAAAGCTTATTTCAGAAATTGACATTATGAATAAGAACATGCCAGAAACCTGCGACTCATTATAGAAATTGAGTGTCCAGGTGCAATAAGGGCACATCAAATTTTATCGTGCGAAAACAAAGTCCCCTGGAGGCTTTCAACAAAATTTTCGAATTTTAATTTTTAAAGAGTATATCTGGATTTGAAATTTTATCACGCATCTTTTTTCCTCTAGATAAAAAGTTGTAGGTTCTTTAGTTTACAAACTAAAGCCAAAAAACTAACTTAACAAAAAGTCAATTTTAATCCTTTTTCACTTCAACTCGCGCTCCCTTCGTCAGTTTTTGGAATTTTTTTATACAATTTTTAGAAAATGCGCTCTAGTGTATCCTTCGATTGATAGAATAAGAGGAATTAAAAAATATATATTTGAAAAATTGTTATTCATTTTTTTCCGATGCTCAGCGTGAATCGGACTTTTATAACTTCCAGCGTTTCGTTTATCGAGGGAATTTTGAGCAAGGAAAGAATTCTTCCGACAAAAATGCGGAGAAAACTGTGCTAAAGTTTTTGGAAAAGTCTCAGATCAAAATATTCAATAGTTTAGGACTAGTTATGATTTTAGTTATTGTCAGCGGTGGAGCTTTCGAGTGTACTACAGGACTCTCTGAGGCTTGCCGCCGTGACACGTCGCACTAGTGAGTTTTTGCTTACAGTACGATATTAATTAAATTTCTTAGTGAATAACAATTTAACGATAGTAAGTTGACAAAACACTCATGAAATAAAATAAAATGATTACTAATGAATTTTATTCAATTTTTAATTAATTAAAAAAAGGCTATACAATTTAATTTTCATCAAAAGAAAGAACATAATCATCGCTCGCTTTGCTGTTCGTTATTGACTCAAAGTGTTAACATAAATAAATATAAAACTAACATTCTTTATTTAATTTTTTTTTAATGATTGATTTTGAATTTTTTCAATTTTGACGCAAAAACAGTTAGAAAATTATTAGATTTGTATATTACTTTTTCCCCTGTGTATAATTTTATTCTGTGAAATTCTAGTAAGACAAATTATTTATTCAATTAATTTTATAAATTTCAAGAACCGAATTTATTATGTTCTCTTTTAATATTTCAATTGAAATAATTCCACAGAAAGTTTTGCCATGCAAGATAAATGAAGTAGAAATTTTCTTACACTTTATTTATTGGGAGTTTGCATAACAGTAGTAATTCCTAATTTAAATAGAAAAATTATTCTAACCTTCACCTTGTTTTTGTAAGTTTTTCGTACATTTCGCGCCCATGTACTCACGTCTCTCTTTCGTTTTCTACGTTGAAAAACTTGCAGTATATTTTCCATTTTAATATAATTGTAATTTTCGAAAACTTTGCCACTTTTTTAATTTATCACTTTTATTTAGAAAAACGTATACAAATAGATTTAATATAATCTTTGCACTCAGATGTACAATATCCAGTAAAGATTTCAGGACTGACTGATCTGTTTTAATTTAGCTTGTGCATAGGTTTGCTTACAAAGCGAATGTTCAAGTTCACTTCGAAGTTGAACCGAATGCAGGTATAAACATTGTGTGAAATTGTATCTTACAGTTAAATCTAAATAAACCGCAAAAATACATTTAAAATTTAATCAAATTCATGAGTGTTTCATCAACTTACTTTCTTAAAATTGTTATTCCGTAAGAAATTTAATTATTATCGTTATTGTAAGCAAAAACTCACTAGCGCGAGAACGTGTCACGGCGGCAAGGCCCAGAGTCCTGTAGTATGTGAACTCGAAAGCTCCAGCGCTGACATTAGCTAAAATCACAACTACCCCTAAAATATTGAATATTTTGATCTGAAAATTTCCCAAAAACTTTAGTACAGTTTTCTCCGCATTTTTTCCGCGAGAAGTCTTTCCTTGGTCAAAAGTCCCTCGATAAACGAAACGCTGGAAGTTATAAAAGTTCGATTCACGCTGAGCATCGAAAAAATAATTAATAACAATTTTCCATTTTTTTTTTGAATTCCTCTTATTCTATCAATCGAAGAATACCCCAGAGCGCATTTTCCAAAAATTGTATCAAAAAATTCTAAAAACTGACGAACGGAGCGCAAGTTGAAGTGAAAACCGAATTAAAATTGATTTTGTTTTTAAAAGCCAGTTCTTCGGTTTTAATTTGTAAACTAAAGAAGCTACAACTATTTATATAGAGGAAAAAAGATGCGCAATAAAATTTCACATCCAGATATGTCCTTTAAAAATTGAAATTCGAAAATTTTGTTTAAAGCCTCCAGGGGACTTTATTTTCGCACGAGAAAATTTGGTGCCCTTATTGCATCCGGACACTTTTTCAACTTGTTTTCAATTTTTCAGTTAAATCGATGCAATAATCAATTAAATATTAAGTAAATAATTTTTCAAACTATTTATTATTATTTATAACAATCTCTTAGAATAATGCTAGAAAGTTGCAGTTTTTTCTAAATTTTTTCACTTTTTGTCCACTTTGCAATTAGAGTGACATAAAAATTCATTCATATTAATACACTTGATTGTTCAAACAATTTATTATCATTTTTAATAATATTCTCTTTGAATAATGCTAGAAAGTTTAATTTTTTATAAAATTTGCCACTTTATGTCCAATTTTCAATTAGGCTGAGGTTCTAATTAATTTCAGTTAACAAAGCTAATTGTTTGAACAATTTAGTATTATTTTTAATAATATTCTCTTTGAATAATGCTAGAAAGTTGCGGATTTTTCTTAAATATTCAACTTTTTGTCCACTTTGCACTTAGAGCGAGGTTATAATTAATGTAAATCAACAAAAATAATTGTTTATATAAATTATTATTGTTTAAAACTAACATAGACAATTGTATAAACAATTTATCATTATTTTTAATAATATTCTCTTTGAATAATGCTAGAAAGTACCGGGTTCTTCTAAAATATTCAACTAATAACTAGTGACAATTTTTTTAAAAATAAATACAATAAATAAACACTCATTCATAAATCGTCTCGCACGGATTTGATTTAGCTTTACAAGTAGGCAATAACATCTTTTTCAAGTTTAGTTGATTTCCTCGATTCGTTTTTACTTTACACCACTTTTCACTCATAAAACTGATTAATCGTGGGCTATTATATGTGTTAATAATTAACGAAATTTAAAAAACATAATTTTTTAAACAAATTATTATTGTTTATAACTATCTTTTCCTATAGTAATGCTAGATAGTTGCGGTTTTTTCTGTAATTTTTTTAATTTTGTCCATTTTTTACTTAGTGAGATAGTAATTATTGCAATTTAATAAACATAATTATTTAAAAAATGTAATATTGTATTACTATTATAGTATTATTGTATAATAATAATACATTATTTATTATCTTCTCTGAAAGTAATTCTGTAGAAAGTTGCTGGTTTTTCTGAATTTTTCAGCTTTTCTTTGATTTTTTAGTTAGGAGCAAATGATAAATATTAATACTAATTTAAACCAGAAGGCTCTAAGTAACAACTTCAAGGAAAAATTACATTTAATATGATCCATGTAGAAAATTTGAGGAATGTTTCAAAAATCTGTTTTGTCTAAAAAAAATATTCACGAAAATAATGAGATTGTTTAAAAAATGATCCTCTCTGTTTATTTATTATTTTGTTATAACTAAAAAGCCAAAGCAAAGTTGAAATTTTTAGAAAAAACCGCAACTTTCTAGCAATTATCCTAAAGAAGATAGTTGTAAACAAAAATAAATTGTTCCAATAACAATTATATTTATTATCTTGCATTAATTATTACATCACTAACTGAAAAGTGGACAAAGTTTTAAAAAATCAGAAAAAAACGCAAATATATAGCATCGATATGGGAGAATATAGTTATAAACAATAATAATTTTTTCAGACAATTGTTTGCTAAATTGTATTAATTATTACTTCACTCTCAAGTAAGAAGTGGACAAAAAGTTTTAAAATTTCGGAAAAAAACCCCAACTTTCTGACATTATTCTAAGAGGATATTATTCAAAAAAATAATAAATTGTTTGAATAATTCTTTTTGTTAACCTGAGTTAATTCTTACATCCCTCTAATTAAAAAGTATACATTTTTAGAAAAAACTGCAAATTTCCAGAATTATTCCAAGAGAATATTATTATAAATAATAATAAATGGTTTAAACAATTACTTTATCATAGTTAATTGAATATTGCCTCGGTCTATCTGAAAAGTTGAAAACTTTGGAAAAAATCGCGACTTTCTAACTCTATTCTAGGGGCCATCATAAATCTCGTGACGCATTTTTCTTTTGTTCATATCGTTGTATTCTTTTTCACTTCAGGAACATTTTATTCTCATCTTTATTTAAACAAAGGAAAAACGCGTCACGAGATTCATGAACGGCCCTCTAAGAGAAAATGGCTACAAACAATAAATTATTTCAACAATTTATGTAAACATCTGATTATTGTCAGTGTGAAGTAGTATTTTATGCATCAGAAACAATTTTTATTTTTAAAAAACCGCAAACAAATTCATAATTATAGCAAAAAACTCGCAAAATCCAATTTTTCACTTACGGGGTTTTTCGGGACCCTATTAACAGACTTATGGGGTTCATATTTAAAAAGTAATTATTCATTTGTATTCTATAGCTAATTTTTGAAGAGAAATATTAAGTTTTAACTCGATTCACCTGAGACAATTCTGAATAAAATTTAGAAAAACGTTTTTTTTCATATATGAATTATGTTAAACTTCATTGGGCTTGCGGAACCTCTAAATAATATTTTTTTAACGCATTTATTTTTGTTTGGATTCGTACAAGTTTAAGGGCGATATGCATGAATGTTCAAAAAAAAATTCCAATGAATTTTGGACCACCCTACTATCTATGATTTCTGAAATTTTGTTTTCGGCTCAACTTTGAGTCTACTTTTAAAAAAATATAAAAAGTCTAGTAAGAGAAATATCAAACATGCTAAATTATTCTCAAAGTTATTTAAGAATGTACAAACTTCTATCCCTTATTTTACAGAAAAAGGTGCCTTCTAAAAAACAATAAATACAAAAACAAAAAATAAGTAAAGTTTCTACTCTAATTATCAAAGTGTCACGTACGATTTCATAAATTTTATTTCGCATTTTCAACGTGTACATAATTAACAACATTTATATTCTTAGATGTAAAAAATGTGATGGATCGAAATGATACATATCAATAAAATAAAGCATTTTTACATTGTCGAAAGTGCTTACTCACTTTATAGTCGCACCTATAAATATTTTTTCTTATCTCTCAGAGTACACAGACTCTGTTAAAAAAAATGTACCTTCTTAATTCTTCAACAACACATTGCTCTGCATACCGACGCAGTGTTGAAATTTTCAGAATAATTTGTTTTCAGCCGTCTTATTTGCGCGTCGTGCCAGTAATAACAAACGTCTTTATTAATGTGCTGTACTCACCGGTTTAAATTTACGCAATCGTCGAAGCATGATGCAAAAAAAACTGCAGAATTGTGGAAGAACGTAGTTTAAAAAACAGAAATTGTTTTAGTTTGTTGCTTGAGCTTCCTGTCGGCTTTTTCCTTTATCGAACTGGTAGGAGCATCTTATCAGATTGACGATAAAGAACACACCAGCGTTGGATTTATCACTTTATCGTCCCTTTATTGTACGATCCCCTCCTATTCTCTTTTTTTTTTTAGTTATTTACAGTCACGTTGGAAAAGCTTTGTGTTTCTAACTTATCAGATGTTCCGATTCATTAAAAACATATTTAGATTTCCTTAGGTTTGTTTCAGTCTGGTTTGGAACAAGCATGTCATTTTATTTCATTTAGGTGAAGTGCAATTTTTCCAAATTCCTAGCTGATGGATATGATTTTGATTTCACAAAATTGCCTTTATGATCTTCTTCTTTACAATTTGAAATATTTTTATTGGTTAGCTCAATCCATATTAATATATTCGAATATCGGAACACCTTTCTACATATTTTGCATACTTGGTTTCAGATAATACATGAAAAGTTCGTTGGTTATGAGAGGGGGGAATAGAGTAGGAAATTGAATAAACCTTCGGATAATTTTTTGTTTTTTCCATTTTATATCGTCTACGAAACACCTTCCAGGTGCATAAGGTGAACTTTCTCTCATCTGCACTCACGCGGCTTTTCATTCAAACTGATGAGTTCGCTTTGTCGTATCTGACATTATCATGCTGGTACTACACGACGATCAAACATCACCCACTCATTCCTCTATGTACACACGCTAATCTCCAATCGAGTTGAATTGTGCCTTGAAATCAAGTCAAACTTAATCATGGATCCGGTGAATAATCGCAGGCCCAGATAAGAAACTCCACTATCTAAGTTCCGGATTCAAGTCTTCGCATTTAACACTATTTTGCTCAAGCCTACATATGTATATTCGACTCGACTATCTCCTATAAAAGTAACACTTTTTCATTTCTAATGCGCACACAGTGTTTTCGTGACAATGATAGTACTTTCAATGATGATAAAAAATCATTTATAAATCGTCTCGTACGGATCTGATTCAGCTGTACAGTTTCTCTCCTCGATTCGTTTTTACTATATACCGTTTTTCATGCATAAAATTGATTAATAGCGCGCTATTATATTTATAATTTACAAAAAAAATCGGGCAATTACACTGCTCAAAGTGCCCTTGCATCCGGGTATCGATTTGTCGTCTTTGTAGTGCTCGTTGGCAGTAGTTTTTGCCAAAATTAGTAACAGAGAATCTCTCGCGTGAAAGTTTCGTTGACTCTGTTAATTCTTTTACAATAAATTATTTTAAACGACAGTGCGAGGTTGCGTATTTTAATTACAGCGACGATTTGTATCAAAATATAATAGAGAACGCGACTTGCGATCAACCATCGCTAACCGAATCGAACGAAGCAAATTGAATTATCTAAATGTCGAGGTCGTGTATGGGAAATTTAATTTACAATCATCTAATATTTTTTGGGACTAGTCCGCATCGGCTACGCTTTGTGCTATATATGTACAACAGTGTATCAATTTGTCATTAATTATACATATAATTTTATTCTAAATTAGATAATATGGCTCCGACGTTATCTTCACCGTTTTTGCGATGCTACTGCAGCGACCAGCGCTGCACCACGACCGCTACCATCTTCTGAAAGCATCAGGTCGAACTGAAAAGAAAAAAGAACATTGAAAAATGGATTTGATTTAATTTAGGATTGGAAAGATTAGGATTCAAATACAAATTCAGGGTAGCCACTTATTTTCAAAATTTTCTGAATTCCCTAACTAATTTTCTATTTTCCCTGACGATTAATATTTGTGGGCGTCCGCATGAAAAGGGCCCATATGGCCGGTATGGAGTTACGTATATAGCCGGATAAATTCCCGGTATTTTAGGCCCAAAAAACCTCTAAATTAAAAAACAAGTCACCGGGGAATTTTCAAAGTTGAAACGCGTTATATTTTTTTTTCGAACATGAAACATACCTACTTCCGGACTAGAACCGGCCACAAGGGATTGGGCTGAACTTCGAGACATCTGAGTCTGACGGTTTCATAAGAATTTTTCATTTTTCATTTTTTTACGTGAGATTTTCAATATAAAATCTTTTATAAATGGAATAAAACAAATTTAAATTTATACATTTTTAATTTATTTTTTCGATGGTTGCTCCACAGCCTAATTTACTTGGAAAAAATGAAAAATTCGGCAAAAGTGACTAATTTCTAACACAAAAAGTGGCTAAAATTTAAAAATTGAATTTTAACGAATTCAGGTCAAATTCTTAAGACTTCAAAACAATTCAAGTCAAATTTAAACAAATTCAAATTAATAGGAAAAAATTTTAAAAATTAAATAATAGATATCATATTATGTATATCATATATCACTGAATTTTATAATATTGTTCGAATATTTTTCCTAGTTAATTTACTCAGAACAAATCAAGACCTCCACAGTAT
>JAABKJ010010183.1:0-11029 GCA_011634705.1 Andricus grossulariae
TTCTGCCATAACAATCTTGTCATCTGCGAAAGCCAATCCACGCACTTTTACTGTTTCGAGATCTACACCTTCTTCATTTCAATAAATGTATATGATCACAATTCATAATACGCATTGGTATCAAAACATACTTATTTCATTCGTGCTGTTTTTATAACTTAAAAAGTGCGCTTTCCATAGATCAAGAATCAGTCCATAGTGAAAAAATATATATTCAAATGTACCTTCGATAGAATAATAGAGCTCTAAAAAAATCTATTACTGTTAGGTATTTGAAAGGTTACCTTAAAGACATTGTAATGCCCAAAAAAATATAGTATTTCCGTACACATGACGAGCCCGTTTTGAAGGAATGGCGCTAATGCTAATAATTATAAGTTGACTATTTTACGAGAAAACAAATAATAAAAAAAATTTTAATATATAATATCGTTTTTCCAAATATTATAAATGACCATAAATTCCTTACTCATCAATATAATGTATATAGATATTATAGATGATTCAGTTCGTCATGAATTCACGAATCTTTCCTGTTCTTTAATCAACTTTAAATTATGTGAATTGGAAAATTTTGACTATCAAAATTGATTTATCAAACAAAATGAATTACCACAACTTCCTCACTGTTTAATAAAATGTATTGATATCATATCTTAGTCGATTTACATATATGATTTTTCTCGAGTCAAGGAATCTTGTATATTCATCTGGATTCAATTATTTAGAACATTGTTCTAGACATTTCTTGATTGAGGAACATTTCATGAAAGGAATTCTAAATTGTTTGAAAACGTTGACCAATTGAAAGCAAAAACATTACCATTTTTGTGTTTTAGTACATATGCTGTTATTTTTACCGACGTAAAAAAAATAATAAAGTCTCACACATTACAAATTTTTAATGAAGAAATATTACCGAAAAAAGTATTTCCTGTTCAAATGCAAGTTCATTGATGATTTCTGAAATTAATCATGCTAATTATCAGATTATACTAAGCTAAATTTATTTTAGTTATGTAATTGTAGCATATTAAAAATATTGTTTCAAATGTAATTCTCTTAAAATTGAAGGTATAGGATATTCAGGTATAGAGTTTTATTAGTATTTTCTAATAAAAGTTTGAGGGGGCTTTGCTTTTCTTCATCATTTAAGATAAAACTTCTTAATTTTGATTGATTTTCATTTCTGTTTTCTCCACGTGTTCTTAGAATTCTAATCAGTGATGTGACATTGACGAACAAGTGTTAATTTAGCTAAACCCATATCAGTGATTCATGTTTCTTGCAAATTTTTTATTTAACTCTGTGAATGTTATTTTTATCTCTAGATTTATACTTTTGCTTTTATTCTTTATTTTAAGCGACAAATACTAAAATTGTGGTAAAAAATGTGGCAAGCAATAGCTGCCTTTTTCAACTGAAAAATCGTTTCTCTGAAAAAATAATTTTATTTTCGGAGTTTAATTACTATACCACACTCAAAGAATATTTCAATAAACAAAATTGTTTAAAAACAAAATTAAGTTGATTGAGCATTTGTTGTTCACGTAACCAAAATTTTCGACTGTATCCAACCAACTATTGAAATTTATTGAAATAATATTTCATCATCTTCATGTTACTGAAGAACTGTTCTTGATAAATCGGGTTTTTCTTCAGTTTGTCCTTGTTATGTTAAACTACTTAGGTAAAAGATGACCATCAGCTTTTTCAAATAAATGAGGCATGTTACATATACGGATGCTGATTCAATAGTTGATAGCAATTGAAATATAGTTTACAAGTCAAATTTAATGTTGGAAAAATTTTCGTGAATTTCACGATTATCTGTCACTTTAACATGAAAGTGCGAACACAGGATTTTTTTCCATTGGGTCTACACTAAGGTCCTAAGAAGGCATATATGTGGATACAATAAGCATTTTTTATGGCTCACCTGGGTCAGGAAAAATAAACATTTTTTTTAGACACATGTTCTTCGGAAGTTATTTTGGCACCTACCAGAAACTTTTTAGCCCTAGCCAAAAACGAAAGAAAAATATTTAATTTTCGATACGCCCTATTATACATATTACTCATATAAATATTATATATATGCTAATTGAAAAAGCTTATAAAAATTTGAAAACGCGAAGAATAGGAAATTTGAGGAAACTGACGCGATGGCGTAACGTTTTTGTATGTATTGAAACAATATGAAGGCCATATTGAGATATTGTAAATGTGACCTAGTCTGTCTTCAATTCCGAAATATCGCCTTCTGATTGCTTGCACAAAGGTGACAAAAATAAGATTTTTTTTTAGTCACAACGGATCAATGGGCTAGAAATTAATTAAGCATATTCTGAATCGTCATGCGGTACTTTTCAAGAGAATTCTGTTTTCGATTGTCAAACATTTTTGCGGTTGTTCATTTTTCTAATTTTTCATAGGAAATGACAATTATGCAAGCAAGTATTTATTTATAAAAAATGTATTGCCTAATGAGCTGTGAATTAAGACTGGATCACTTCATGAGAAAATGTTCTAGAAGTAAAAGTTTTATCCCGCGTAAAAGATTATTGAAACAAAATTTTTTAAACAAATGACTTCTGGCCATTGTGGTATTTTATTTATAAAAATTGCCGAAACAAATAAAGCCTGAGAGCTTACGAAGTATAAACTGTTTCATTAGTAGTAGATATAGGTTTTGCAACAGTTTTAGTAAAAATATGATACTGGCTGGCCTGAATCATTTTTTATTAACAAATGAAATGTCTAGGTTATTTCCTGTTAAAAATAGAATTTTTTAAACAAAAATTCACGAAGAACATTTTTTAAACAAAAATTCACGAAGAATATTTTTTATTCGATCGTAATATTTGTCTTGTTATCAAAAGATCCATTCTCGATATGGGCAATGTACACGTTTCAAATTTTTCTGCGCAATATATTCTGATATTAAACTGTACAAATACGCCTGGAACCTTGATATAATGGATGATTCGATATCGCGCTGCGTTAGGCTTTTCACGAGATCGAAGGTTTATGAAGTGCCAGCATAAATTAGAATATTCCTTAGAATATCAATTAGTTTTTGACGATCATCAATTCATCGTGATATAAGTTTTCTCCATCATGGAAAAAATGAGGGTCGCTGCTATTCTGGTCTTCGGATTAGCGGTTCTCGTAAATTCGATTGGTAAATATAGATTTTTGTATTATGATATATATATATATATATATATATACATTCATTTTCTATTCACTACTACTACTAAAATTCATCTTCTTTGGTTGAAATTTTTTTTTCATTCAAAAAGTGTACTTACTATTATATTCGTTGTTCAGAATGCATCGCTTTTGATGGAAATTCTACTATTTGGTTGAAAATTTAGTTATTTTGTTGAAAGTTAACAATTGTATTAAAAATTCGTATTATTTGATCGAATTTGGGTAGAAATGTATTAAATTTTTATTGAAAATTTATATTTCATGGTTAAAGTTGATTAATATTAATTCAAAAGTCAACCCTATGTGTAGAACTTTTAATTAATTTGTTCAAAATTCCACTCTATAATCTCTTTTAAAAAATATTGAATGATTTTTAGTTAAAAATACAACTGGGTTAAAATAATTGTTTTTTGGTTGGTTATTTAAATATCTTGTTCCACGTTTGTCTTTCTTGGATAAATTCATCTGATTTTTGCTTAAAATAAATACATTTCTGGATTCAAATATCAATTATTACATTTTTCGTTGGGAATTTATCCTTTTTGGCTGAAAATGAGTCCACTTGGTTGAAAGTTGAACTTCTTTGTTCAAGTCTTTTTTTTGATTGAAGATTTATTATTTTGGTTGGAAATCTGTCTTTATTTGTTTAAAGAAAACTAATCTTCTCGATAGAAAGTTCATGCATTTGGATTTATATTTAACTGTTTAGTTAGAAATTAACTTTTTGTGGATAATTTATATATTTGGTTTATAAATTAAACTTTTTTTGTAAAAAATTCGTCTCTTTTGGAGAATGTGTTATGTTTCTTAATTTTAAATACAACTGGTTGGAAATGCCTTTTTTTGTTTGATGATTGAACTAATTTGTTTAAAATTTGTGTCTTTTGGTTGAATTCAAATGTTTTTTATTCGAAATAAAAATCTCTTTGGATTGAAATATCAACTACTACATTTTTCATTGGAGATTTATCTTTTTCGTATGAAAATTCAACTATTTGGTTGAAGATAATCTTTTGTGTTGAATTTTTGATTTGACATATCTGAAATGTTAATAAATCTTTTCAAATTTTTCCAAGAATCTTAGTAAAATTATATTTACATAACTTGAAAACAAATAAAGCTAAAAAATAAATGGCTATTCAAAATTTTTATTTTGCAATCACGATTATTATGTCTTTCAAATCAAAAAATTAAATTTGTGGTTGAAGATGATAGCACCATTTTATAAAATGAATTGAACAAATTTCTCGAAAACCTCACACTCATTTTTCTTTGCCTACCTGATTAGTGGTATACTGCGACCACACGTTTTGAAAATGACAAAAGTGTTCTATTCCTAAAATCTTTAATATATAAATGAGGTTATATGTATTCATCTTTGAATAAAGATTAGGCATTTTCTGCACCATTAATGTAGTAAATCTAAATTTCCAAACACGGAATTTGATTTGATGACGAAATTTATTTCTGATTGTTTCCAAACATTATTGATACAAGGGAAAAGTTTATTTGTTAATGTTTTCTAATATTGAATAATGATGAACATCATTGGTACCGACAATGTCTATCATGGAAATTTTTTTTAATAAATCAGGTTCTATTTTAAAAGATAAATTCCAAGCTGTAAAGATTCAGAAATATGTTGAAAAAGGAATTGGAAGATTTCAAGCTCAATTTTTGCAGGATTTAAAATTTTGGTAGGGATTATTTTGTAAGCTATTTCAAAGTTTTATACGTTTTAAAATGATTCAAAAATAATTGAAAATTTGACAAAATTATCAACAAAATTTGAACACAATGTTGATCTTTTAAGATGTTGTAATAAAATTTGAATATTTTTAAGGATTTTGACAGGTTTTACGATGATACAATTTTTTCTTAAGATTCCAGAAAAACTTTTTATTGGTTTTTTATTCTGAAAACTTACTTTGAAGCAAATATTCAAAAAGAATTTAGAACAATTCTACAAATTCCCGGAAATTTCGGAAAAAGTAGAAGTTTTTTAAATATTTCAAAAACTCTTCAAATAATACAAAAATGTCTCAAGATTCTTTGGAATATTTGAATCGATTCTTTATTCGAGGGAAACTAATTCTAACAGAATATTTGGAAAGATTTTTAAACATTACAAAATATTTCCAAAATTGCGAAAAACGAACCCAGAAGATTTCAAGACAATTTCAGCGTTAATTCAAGTCAGATTAAAGTATATTTAATAACACAACCACACAAAAAGAAAAGTGGGATCTCTGACGGACTCGACTATTCAATTCCTATGTATTTTATATTACATTTATATTTATAAATATCATTTTTTTATAATATCTATATTTATATTATATTATTTTGTATTATGTGTTTTTTGAGATTACGTTGAAAATGGGAACTAACTTTAATTCCAACCGATTTATTGACTGTTAACCAAAAGGTTTTAGCATTACGACCTGGCCGAATTGAACTGGTGATCGATTCTTCGTATGACTTGTGTTTTTTTACAATGGTTTTTCATAATTCTTATTTGCCTCTCAATATTATTTTCAATTCTACTTCAATTTTGAATGTAGACATAAAATATTTATTCAGGCACCTCCTTAAACACCGTTTACTACCTGCGCAATCCCCATCGAACCAGGGGTTTCAGTATGTCAGATTTTTAGACTTATGACATTTTTCTCTCATATTGCCTTTTGTAGCTTCTTTTTTCATTGATTCTACAAGCTTGGTATTCAAGTCATAAAAGTTAAGCTCCGGCGGGGGTTCCGACGAAATATGACTCAAGCTTTTTGTATATTCATTTAATAGTTTCCTGTTCCATTTCCTCGATACAAATTGATTTTTCACTGTTTTTTCGCTTGTCTTCTCAAATGAAACACCTGTCTTCATAAATGTCGGCACATAATCCGAATGTGCAATGCTACTGAGCACTTCAAAATCTTTAATAGTGCCAAAAAAGTCAGTGGGAGGCAGCAAGGTCAATCATTAGGTGACCCAGCGTTAGCATTTATTCTTTCAAGCCAACCGCTTGAGCACTCTGAAATTCAAGTCCCCATGAAGCAAAGAATATACGTTTCCAGTATATGCTGCGTAAGATTTGAAGAATTTTTGATGCCTTGTGAATTTCAAAAAATTATATGCATATAAGGGTCGTTTTGATTATTTAACTTCGTGGTTTCTTCTCCAACATTCCGAGATAGTTTACAGTCCGCCTTGTTTTTCTTCATTTCATATTCCTCTACTTTCTTCTACTTATGTTTGGTTGTTTTCTGCCTCATTGATCTGGGCGTGAAGTGACAGCACGATTTAATTGAGCCATCCGACTTTGAGCTCGCGGAATCTGAGCGAGGCAGATCAGGACCCCTTCTAGTCTGATTCTTAATAACAGTATCTTTAGCAATAACAAAGTTGTTTGTTGTGTCATCATCGAGGGAAATATCCTCCTTCTGTAACTCCTATTGGATGATAGGTTGTGGTTATCCGATGTTATTGCTGAGTCTAATCTGTATAACTTGAGTCCCTTCAGTGTAGTCTGCTCGACCTGCTTTCTGAGTGGCTGTCTTGCCTGTAAAAGTGACATTTTTGCTTTCATTTCTTCTGGTAATGCATAATTTGCTATCGACAATTTCAATTTTGCAAAATTAGCCGTTTTGTAGAAAAGGGTTGTTTTCATCGCGGGGCAATTAACTTAATAAGGATTGGCCTTTTCCTAGATGCAGTAAAATTACCCGCACGGTATACAGAGGCAATCACGTGTTCTTTGATGTCAACGCCAGCTGTGTTTACTATCTCCAAGGGTACCTTGAATAACATTAAATTGCATGACCTGACGGATATGTCAAAAATTTTGATTTTCCGATTCGTCATTTTTAACATTCCCTCAATTTCATCAAGTTTATTTTTACTGGGGGATTATGTGGATTTTATCTTTTCGACGTCTTTCCTCATATCCTCGTTCGTTCTCCTGAATGACCTGATGCCTTAAATCTCCAGAAGGAGTGTGTAATCATCGGCCATTTTGCAGTGCCAGTTATTGTGTCAGAAAACAGATTTATCCACGAATATTGTCACTGCATCACATCGTGAAGTTCTTTATGTACAACAAAACGTATAAAGCACCTAAGCACAAAAAAGCACACTTCCCGAGCCAATTTCTTGAAAATCTCGCTATATACATAGGAACGACATTCAACTATATGGGTGAAAGTGGAACTAATTGAATAAAAAGGTATCTTGTGTTCTTGAAGATTCATCATTGTAGTTTGAAAATTCATCGTTTTTGGTAAAAAATTAATTTGTTTGCTAAAAAATTCATGTATTCGATTGAAAATTCAAATTTTTGGTTGAAAAATAACTTTTTGTTGAAAATTCGTATTATCGGATTGAAAAGTTAAACTGTTCTATAGAAAATATATCTCTTTCTAAAAATATTCAATCTTTTTGTTGTTAAAAATGAAACAGGTTGAAACTTAATCTTTTTTGCACTGTAAGAACTAACATTCGATTTAGGACTTAATTCGGTATGAAAGCAGTTCACGCAACAAAACAATTGTATTCCAGTTTAATCCGCCTATCTAAAAAGATTAGTTTGATTTGTGGAATGAAATAGGTTTGAAATGAAAATTATCTATCAACAAGTAAATCTGATCAAAATTTCTAAACTGCACAGACAAATATTGGGCTCATTTTGGTTGCGTCTCATTTGATATGGTCTCGAAATGAGATAATTGTTTCTCATAATAAGGTAATTGTTTCTCAAAATGAAAAACTTCAAGTGTGAAACTGTAATATGAACATAGCTGCATTCTCATTCTCCGGTGTCTCATTTTTGTTCCAACTCAAAGCAACACTGAATCGGTGTACTTTTGACGATCGACATTTTTCTGTGGGTCAAGTATAGAAAAAGACAACTGTTAGATTTTTTTTACTTTCAAGTTCACTCAATAGTGAGAGTTTCTATTAATATAATTTTGATGCTATGTCGGTTTCAAAGATCCTAGTCAATTAGGTTTATGTGCAAAATCTGTTCTGGATACGTTTCAAAATTTCATAATCTTCAAACTCAGAAAATCAATAGAGGTTAAAAATTTTTAATTTTTAAAAGTTCTGTGCATTCAAAATCTCTTAAGTTAATTTCTGAACCTCTAACAACTTGAAAAAACTGCATATCTATCAAGTCAACAATTTTATATAACATTTACTTCATTTCAGAAATTTTTAATTCAAATTGTATTGAAATATGACAAAGAGGTACACCTCGCAACAATATTTCTTTGTTTTATTTAAATAAAACACAAATAACAAGGGCATCTTCATTTCGACCATTAGCTTTGGGTTTTGCTGAAAAATTTCATTAACAAAAAACTCCTCTATTTCTGCTTACAGAATCAGTGAATTCACCACCACAATCGCCACCCCATTCACAAGGTAATTTAAAAAATAAAATACAATATAAAATAAACATCACAGAATCTTGCCAAAATTTCTAGTCGTTCCCCTACATGGAGTTAGCAATTTTTTTTTGTTCTACATGATATGAAAATATACAAAAAACATTAAACTTTTTAATGCTTCTGAAAATGCAAATTCAAAGAAAAATTTTAATAACTTGATAAGCGGAAATGTGAAGCAAATATTAAACCTATGACAGTAAATTCTGAATATCTTTTATACTAAACATTCATAATAAAAAATGTAATTCATATTGTATTGCAATATAACAAATAGGTACAATTTGCTGCAAATGAAAACTTATAGATTTTTGGTTTCGTTTGAAGAAAACAAAAATAACGAGGGTATCTTTATTTCGACCGTTAGCTTTGGGTTTTTCTGAAAAATTTCTTTAACAAAAAACCCCTGTGTTTCTTTTTACAGAATCAACGATAACATCAGCACAAAGGCCACCCCATTCACCAGGTAGTTTCAAAAATAAAATACAACCTAAAACAAACATCACAGAATTTTGCCAAAACTTCTAGTCTTTCCCCTACAAGGAGTTACCGATTTTTTTTCTTCTGCATGATAACAAAATATAAAAAAACTTTAAACTTTTTAATGTTTCTGAAAATGCATATTTAACAAAAAATTTTAATAATTTGATAATCGGAAATGTGAAGCAAAGATTAAATCCATCAAAGTAAATTCTGCATATATTTCATACTAAACACTTATTATAAAGAATTTAATTCTTATTGTATTGAAATATGACAAAGTGTTACAATTTGCGGCAAACGAAAACTTATATATTTTTGGTTTAAATTAAAGAATACAAAAATAACGAGGTCATCTTTATTTTGACCGTGAACTTTAGGTTTCGCTGAAAAATTGCATTAACAAAAAACCCCTGTATTTCTTCTTACAGAATCAGCGATAGCATCAGCACGGAGGTCACCCCATCCACCAGGTAATGTTAAAATTATATGCAATCAGAAACAAATATTACAGAATGTTGCCAAAGCCTCTATTTTTTCCCTACGGGGAGTACTTCATGGGCGGATCTTGAGGTGATTTATAAAACAGTTTTTAGTCAAAAAAGGCGCATAGATCGCACACCTTAATATTAACTGAAAGTGCTTGAATTTTGGGTATAATATTTTTTTTTAACTAATCATAAATTATTGAGATTCAGAAATAATATTCAAAATGCCATTTCTTGGAGAATAATTAGTATACCCGATATATTGTCTAAATTCAAAAGTTGGGTATTTCCTTCGAAACAGTTGAAACATATGGTGCGAATTTTGAAAAAAAAAACTGAAGTGAGGCGAATTTTAAATTCACATGTAAAATAAATAAATGTGAAATGAAATTACGTAATCGCCTCCAAGAGCTTTGTTAATTTCTATGAAATAATTGGTTATGAAGCCAGCTCAAATTCAGACTTGTTGCGTTCACTGACAGGATTATTTATTATAGCTGGAAATGAAATTTTTGTCCCACTGTGCAAGCCGAGAGCCATTGGTATAACTGTGCAGGTTTATGTGTTAATTCGATACGGTTCACGCAGTGATTAAAATAATTTATTGAATATTATTACGCAATTTAAACTGACGACGAATAGATTACTCAAAGTCCTTTCGAATAAGCACTTACGTATTTCCAAAAATGTTCCGAAACGCAAATAATTTACCAAGTTACGCTCCTGCGACATTGTCACATTTATTTACAATAATTATGATCATGAACTGATTAATTTTGCTCCTAAAAATTCAAATCAATTTGAACCCATTCGGAAATCTCTCAAGGTTGCTAATATTATTATGAACAAGGGTTATTATAGAAAAGATCGTCTGATTGATTTAAATAACAACTACTACATTTTTTGTTAAGAATTCATCTTTTTCGCTTGAAAATTTAATTCTTTTGTTGAAGTTAATCTTATTTGTTAAAATTTTAATTTGGCATATCTGAAATGTTTGAAACATTTTTTTGAGCAAATCTTAAAATATCAAGAGAAGAATTTTTATCTAATGAAAATATTGACTGATTCTTTAGTGATTTCGGTTACTAATCTGTCATGGAACTTTTTGGTTATTACTTTCCATATAAAATGGTCCACGTGCCGTTTCTGAGGTGTTAGCCTTTATATTTTATCAAATTTCAATTGTGTTAGTGTCAGTGTAGAGATTACAGGTATTATTTTATAAAATCAGAACAGAAGAAGAAAAGAAATTACAAAACGACTTTCGAAGAACAATGAAAATAATATTGAAACAGATGAACAAAAATAAAAGTACAGAACATGTTAGCATGAGAAACAACAAAGGTGAAATGCTATATGATACAGACGGGATAGTAGACGCTTTAAAAGACTCTTTTA
>JAABKJ010010185.1:0-11028 GCA_011634705.1 Andricus grossulariae
ATTTACCGCGGTCCTACTGGGAGCCAGTGTCATTTTTAGATGGCAGTTGCTCCCAGTGGGACCCTGCGGTGGTTGTTAATCTTATTTTTTAATTATATATAAATAATTAGTATTAATGTTCATGATTCAAAATGTAATTATCAGTTCAGTTACTTATTATTGAAGGGCCAATTAAAAGTTGTTTTTACCTAGTTATAATTTGCTGGATTATAAAAGAACAGCCTCAGTATGAGGACAAACAACATTTTTTAATGCAAAGTACCTCTGATTAAATATTATAACCGTTTAATATTTACCATACTGCCTAGAAATTATCATTAAATCTGAATGTTTTGATGAAGGAAACTGGAGCTTCCTTTAATCAATTGATCCTTAAATTTTTAGATGAAAAGTTCAAAAATTGTAGGCTGTACTGTAAATATTGTGGACTGTACTGTTGAAAAATCGAATATTCGGAACAGAAAGCGAAATATCTCTATAAATAATTAATTAATCCAAATTTTCTGGAAAATTCCACTCAAGCAACTTTCTACCATTATTTTAAAAGAATATTGTTATAAAAAATAATGAATTGATTAAACAATTATTTTGTTGACTTTAATTAGTATTATTTGACTCCAAGTGAAAAGCTGAAAAAATTTGGTAAAAGTTTCAATTTTTCGAACCAATTAGAAGACAATGTTGTAAAACATATAAATAGACTATTCGGAAAACATATCGTATTTATTAGCATCATTACGACGAAATAAAAAAATAAGACAAACAGAGAAGTTTTGTAGATAAACGCGATAGTGTCCAATTTTTAACTTTATTCAAAGAACAAGAAGGCTATAATCTAAAACTTGTAGTAAATGGGTTACGTCAGCCAAAAAAGTAATAATTTAAATTGTGATATATTTGATATGTTAAATTATGAAGTACTGCTAGAATAAAAGACATTTCTTTAATGTTATTTGGGTCTGAAGATTTACGAATAATCTGCAAAAATGCAAAGTATAATAATGATTTATACAGTACCGTTCAGAAGTGAGGGGGCACTTAGAAAATTAAAGATTAAAAACATGCACTAACTACTAGGAGGATATGTCCGGTAAAATAAGATAACATAATTTCTAGAGAAAAGTTGGCAAGTTTATTAAAAAATCCGTGTCAAATAAGTCCAATGCAAATTATTTTCGATGAATAGACTGTGTGATAGTTTAACTCCTAGCAAAGTTTAGGGAAATGAGGGTAAAAAATTCCAACTCAAGAAAAATGAAACCTTAATTCAGGTTGATCTTCCGTGACTTCTAAATTTTTACCATTCATTTTCTAGATTTTCCCAAGTTATGAATTTCAATTATGAAAATTTGTAAGAAAAAATCAGAAATTAGACCAATCTTTCTCACTTATTATCTCATTCTCTATTTATTCATCAAAGGTACTCCGAACAAGGGTTATTTGACGCGGTCTTTAATCAGCTTTTTAATGTTTTTCAGAAATCAGTGTATCTCATCTTGTACTGAAGGTATCCGCGAGATGTGAGTACACGCTTCTAATCGCTATTTTTTTAGGTCTGATGCTTCTGGACGTCATTCTGGTCATTTAGCGCAGAACTTTTTATCTTTCATGTCAGTTTGAGGACGAAAATATACATTTGCATTATCAAACATATAATTTTTATAGAAAAAAATATATCTTGATAGCGTTACATAGAAAACCTCTAGAGACCTTCACGCTTTCATAACGACGCGTAGTATTTTTCTTGATCCATCGCCCCGTGAAAGGCGATATCTATTTTTCGAACGATATGAATTTTATAGCATTTTCAAACAGTATACGCAATATTGATTAGTAGTTGAGGGCTTCAAGATTTGGTAATATTCCACACACATGAAAGAAAAAATTCAAGCAAACAATAAAAATGTTATGTACTTTATGTCGTGTATCTTTCAATTATTCACGATTAGTTGAAATAAAGAAGATAGTGGATTGTATATAAGGCGGCAAACGCGACGTTAATTTCTCTTGTAATCAGTTGCACTTTCCAGGAAAAACTTTAAGAAGCTGGCACATCTATTTTTGGGCTCCATGGGTCTGTGGCCTGAGCCGAGTTATTGACGGGCACTGGCATAAAATATGCGGATATGCTTTATCATCTCCGCTATATTTGTTGCACTTTGTCGCGGGTTTGTACCCAATTTTGTGCATGCGAGGTGGCTGTGTCTTCTGAGAATCAAAACCCTTGTCCTTGGGTCTTCCTTGGGTAATTTCAGGATTTCCCTGGCTCTATCCATCATGCACGTATAGCCCAGGATGAATTTCGACTGCCAGCAACCCTTAGGTTGTTCCCAGTATTTTCGTTGCTTCATCCGGGTGAGCTTTCGATGGCCATCCCGATGCAGCAAGACGCTAGTCCCAGTACCAGTTCCGGTCGTACGTGCTGCACTGCTCTTTGTCAACTAGTCCGCTTCTTCGTTGCCTTTGATCCCTGTGTTCCCAGGAACCCATATAAGGGTCATACTTTTCTTTTCTGCAAATTGGTTCAACGCCTTTTTGCATTCCCAAATCAGCTCTGACGTTATATCTGGCTTTACAACTGCAGTTCATGTCGCTTGGCTCTCTGAGCTGATTGAAATCTGCCTACCAGCAGCGTTTTCGTAATTTTGGTATTACTTTTTATTTTCATGTTTACCATACTTTTACAATAATATTGTTAGGTGAAATTATAATCACTATACTGTAAGTCCATCTCATCATTGAGCAGATGCCAGGAGTTAAAACTCAACATTCTTCTTCACAATTAATTACAGAATACGAATTAAAAATTAATTTTAGAATTTCACCGACATAGGTTTGTTTAATAGGGTCCCGAAAAACGTCATGAGTGGAAAATTAGGTTTTGCGAGGTTTGGGCGATGAGTAACTCTTTTTACAAGTGCTTTTAGTGAAAAATATTTCAATATAAGAAATATGACGTTGCACTTATAATTACATGTTTAAATACATTTTTCAGACAACTTTTTATTGTTTATAACAATTTTCTCTCAAATTACATTTCGGAAATCGCGAATCATTTTTAATGTTTCATTTTTCTTCCAACTTTTCAGCTAAAGCGAGGCAATAATCTATTGAAGTTAACAAAAAATTGCTTGAAACACTTATTATTATTTTTAATGACGTTCTTCAGGGAAAATGATAGGAAGTTGCAGTTTTTTCTGAAATTCTTCACATGGTTCTTGGATCATGAAAATATTGTATTTTTTATTTTTGTTCATTTACGAAAACTTCCAAGGGATAAATAGCCCTATAAGGAACAGGAGATACATATTGCGATTCAAATGTGATAGTAATCGATTGGACAATTGAAATCAAAAATAGATACTTAACAAGAGTGAAGGAATAAACTATAATACGCATAACTATATGTGGGCTATCTACCGAATGATATTATGGATATACATACGCGAACATACATACGCAAATATACACACGCAAATGTACATACTTAAAAGTAAATACGCATTCATAGACACACTCATATATATTTTTAATTAAGGCTTTAAGTATGGCCAATATGTGAGTTGTAGAGAAGCAGCTTTACACCATGTTCCGATTGAACCTAATGTTTATGAAAATAATTCTAGGCATTTTATTAAACATTCTCGTTTTTTTGTTCTATTCTACTCTTTTATAATGTAAGCCATTCTATTTTGTTATATTATACTGTAAACTATAAAATCTAAACTTTGAGTCCTACACTACGACTCACTCTAACTACAATCTCCTTTAGACTCTATTATCTGCTTTTCTACACTTTACTTTATATTCTACTCTACACTGTTCTATACTCTACTCTGCTATACTCTACGCTCAACTCTAATCTAAACTGTACTTTACACTTATCTAACCGCTCCTCTAGTATCTCCTATACTCTACTCACTAGCATACTTTTTCACTCTTCACCCTACACTCTACACTCTACTCTACTCTGCACAATACTTCACTCTAATATAAAACGTACTTCACTCTCCTCTACACACTACTTCACTCTACACTTTACTCTCTACTATACTCTACTCTCTACTATACTCTACTTTCTACTATACTTTACTACACACTACAATAATCTACACTCTCCACTAAACACCACTCTACACCCTACACTCTACATTCTACTCCACACTCTACTTTACACTTTACTCTACTCTCTACTATACTCCAATCTCTGCGAAACATCACTTCACACTACGATACTCTACACTCTCTACTAGACACTACTCTACGCTCTACTTTACACTCTACTTTACACTCTACTATGTACTATACTTTACTCTAATATCTACTCTGCATGATAATCTACTCTACTCTCTATTTGACTCTACTATTTGACTCTACTATTTGACTCTACTATTTGACTTCACTCTACTTTAGTCTACACTCTGTTTAATCTACACTAAACTCTGCTCTATACTCTACACCCTGCACTCTACTCTGAAGTATACTTTACTCTAATATACAATGTACTTTACTCTCCTCTACAAACTACTCTACTCTACACTCCAATCTAGTCTCTACTATTCTCTACTCCACAGTAAAATAATCTACACGCTCTACTGCACACTACTCTACACCCTGCACTCTACACTTTACTTTAATCTACACTCTGCTATACTCTCTACTATACTCTGCTCTACACTTTCATACTCTACCATCTCCACTCTCGACTACTCTACACTCTACTTTGTGCTTCACACTCTACTTTACACTATGCTCTACACTCTGATCTACATTCTACTCTACACTTTCAACATAACTCTACTCCACCCTACGCTCTTCACTCTACTCTACTCTTCTCTATTGTGCACTCAAATATCCGACAGTCTACACTACAATACTCTACACTCTTCTCTACTATCTACTGTATTCTATTCTACTCTACCCTCTTAAATAAACTGTACTCTACTCTCTACTATACTATACTATACTAAACTCCACTCTGAAATACAATATTCTACAGTCTACTCAACTCTCATCTACTCCGCATGCTAATCTACTCTACTCTGTATTTGACTCTACTTCACTCCATATTATAGTCTACACTTTTCTCTACTCTACTCTGCAAACGCTATACTACTCTACAGTCTACACTACACTCTACGCTTTACTCTACATTATACTCTATACTATTCTAAAATACACTAATCTACACTCTGATCCATTCTACTCTGCACTATACTACTCTGCACTATACTACTATACACTGTACTCTACAATCTACACTCTACTGCACAATACATTACTCTACTTCACACTACGCTACACTACACTGCACTACACTACACTACATGGCACTACATGACACTACACTATACTCTACACTCTACTCTATTCTACTCTACTTTACTTTGTTCTACTCTACTATACCTTACTCTACTTTACTCTACTTTATTGCACTCTACTCTATTCCACTCTACTCTACACTGTACAATCTACTGTACACTCTACTCTGAGTTATACTGCACACTTCTCTAATCTAGTTTATTTTGTTTTGATCTATTGAATAAAGATGCATTGCAAATTTATGTATAATTTAAATTATGTGCTTTCTTATTCAACACGATTTAACACTGCAAAGATCAATTAGTCATGAGGGAATAAAGAAAATCATAGCCGATTTCTGAATCGCTGATTTATATGAATGAATATGCACAGTTTTTCTGTCAAATAGAACAATTTTCTATTTGAAACAAACAAACAAACTAAAATTTCTTTGATACCTTCTTCAACACAGTAACTTATTTTTTAACATTGTTCTGTTTAAGATTTCTCTTTTCGACGACATACAAATCCTATTAAAATTGTATTATATTATTCATTTATATTTTTTTTTTTATATATTATTGTATAAATATTTCTTAAATTTCCCACGAAAAAGATGATTCTCATAAAAAAAATTTTTGAGAAACTAGTTCTACCTTCAACTAAGTATTTGAATTTTCAATAAAAAAATTTGGTTATTTTAAATCAAGAACTGTTCAATTTACGCAAAAAATAAGATTTCTTAATAAAATATATGAGGTTTCAACCTAATATTTAAATTTCATATATTTAAAAATGAATTCTTGCTAAAAAGTAGGCATTTTTTGATAAAGATAGTTGAATTTTCAATTATCTTTGTTGTAATTTTGTCGGTAGGTATCGTCTTCTTTTGATAATCTCACAGGCATTAATTCCGCGGTGTCAATCTTCTTGTTATTGTGTCCAAGGATAGGTGATATTTTTGTTGGGTCTGAATGTAGAATTGGCTCAGAAATTAACTCTGCAGAATGTCCGTTGACTGGAAGTCTGCTGAAAATTAAGGACTCTGTTTTCAATATGCAGCCTGGAGCTGGTTGGACTATTACCAATTTTGATAAATGAATTTTTATTAATAGTTGAAGTGGAAACAAAATTTTGATATTGCAGATTTTAAACATGTCTTGTGTTGGGTGGAGCAGCATCTCACTTTCGCAAGTTTTACTGGACGGCGTCTGGTGGATGATAACATCTCCCTTGCAAAGATTATATTGCTGAAGATACTTAGATTCCAGGAATTGATCTTCAGTCATTAGGATGTAGGTTCTCTGAGATTTATCTACGGCGATATGTCTAGAATTAGAATTTATATATGTCCTCGCCTAGGAAACATGAGTTTGGGAGCATGGTCCTGTACATCTCTATACACAACCTCTAGATGGTTGGTGTTTAACAGAGAGGGATGTAGATGTCCTCTTCTAGCTTTGTGTATCGTAACTGGCAGTTAATCAACTGATCTTGTGTAGCCATCCAATCCGGCTACCATCATTCTTAACATTTGATTTGAAGTATTGGTTAAATCAAAACGAAACTCATATAAGCTGTCTTTCATGATTTTCTTCTCTTCGATGTATTTGCTCGAGATTAGCTCTCAGAACATGGGTTTGTTGCCCAATGTGGTGAGACAAATTCTTTGTGCATCACCTACCTCGTTGATTTTTGCGTCTAATAGTTGCTCATCATCATAGGTGACAAGTTTCTATGGCAGTCCGATTATTTCTTCCATAAATCCTGGTATCGAAGATGCTCTCTGTTGTCTGATATTCGTCGAACGTTTTGTGGCTGAAGGCTTTTGGTCCTACGTTCCAGTTCTTCCATTTCGAGTCGAACGTCCTTCAAACGATTTTCTGCACCGTCATGTTTCCTAGTCAATTGGGAAGATTCAAAGATTAATTTCTGACGTTAGATATTGCTGATCACTGATCAAATACTCTTACGTTATTGGAGAAACAAGAAAAAATCTGTCTCGGCCCGGATATGAATAATAATAGATTTCTCACCACCATTGGCTTAAAAATGCTCCAGTTACAGATAATCATAAAATTCACGAAATATTAGATATTTTTAACTAATAAAAACTCAAGAATGGTTATTTCTGATCCGAATCAGCGTTAAAAATTCATATTGTATGTGCATATATGTGGATACAAAATGCATTTTTTCACCAAATTATTTATTATATTACATTTATTGTATTATATTTATTGTTGAAACGTATTGTGAATCATGTTTTCTGATCAAGCAATAGACATAGGTTTGAAAAATATCATAAATCTGAATGGACTTTGAAGTTTCGTATCTCTTAGGACTTCAATAATGATGTGGGATCATAAAATATTTTTTGTGAAACAGACATCATAAGTGCACTTTCAGGTACTGCAAACGATGCCTGAAATAACACTTTTTGGCATAAGCTGTGAAAGTTTTACTGAGGATATTTGAGGTATTTATTTATAGTACTCAGGGTACTTCGGGTATTTTAGTATCGACTTCTTACTCTGCGGATATTACCGGACTCCGTCTCTGGATCCTTTCGGGTTTTTAGCATAATACTAGGATGGAGGAACACAAAAGTGATGTTCGTTTGGGACGTTGCTATAAGAGTGTTCTTGCTGGACATACGAGACGGTTTTTTTGATGTTGACCATGAGTTTGAATGGGATAATGTTGAAATTTTACATAGTGGAAGTAATGAGAGAAATAGAGAATTCATGGAAATGCTTTATATTAAAAAACAAAATGTGTTGTGTATTAATTTGAAAGCGGATTCGCATAAATTAAACAAAAGTTATTCTAGTATGATTGATTACACTTAGCAATAGGTCTTCATGAGTTTTGACCTTCTCTTAGTTCTTGTTTGTTTATAACGGATTTGCCTTACGACTCACACTTAGTTTCGTCAGTCGTTCATCTTTCATTCTCTAAACATCATCAAACCATCTGAAAGAATTTCTGTCACATATGTTAACTAGAGTATCCTCTACACTACATTCTCTGAGGAATAACTCATTACTCACTGTGTCCATCAACGTTTTACCGCACATCATGCGCAGGAATGTCATGTCAATCGCGTTAATGTTACTCTTATTCTTTTCTTGGTAGATCTAGGTCTCGCTACCGTGCAGCACAGTCAGTATAAATACAGAGTTGTGTATTGCACTTTTAGCTTTACTTCACATATTTTTACATCTGATAATGGTTCCTGCTCTACCGATAACCTTTTCACCCTTATTTGTGCGCCTGTCTAACTCTCCATCTCTCTTCTCGTCATTTGTGAATCAGCTACCAAGGTATACGAACTCATCAACTTGTTCTATTCTCTCTTCGTTTACAAAAATATTGCATATTTTTTTCTCACCCTTTCCTTCAAGCGCTATAATTTTTGTTTTATTTACGTTAATTTAAAGGCCCAAGTTCTTCATGCTTGTATTCAGTTAGCTGAACATTCTTTGCAATTCTTTGATTGACTCTGCCATAATAACCTTATCATCCGCGAACGCTAACCCACGTACCCTTACTGTTTCAAGATCCACACTTTCATCGCTGAAGAAAACCATTCTTAGACACCTTTCAATGAATATAATAAAGAGCCACGAGGACACAACGCATTCTTACCAAACACCTTGCATAATATCACACCAGTCACTCAGTTTTCCATGTATCCTTACACTGGCTTTGCTACGACCATATATTGTTATTATTGCTCGCAGTAGCCATCCATTAACTCCGTACCCTTTAAGGACTTCCCAAAGTTTACTTTTATCGAATAATGAAATAATTAAGAGTAAGTGGGAGGACTAGGTCTGTAAATGACTTGTAAAAGTTTTGTTTTGAATTACAATTAGAAATAGATAGTTTGAAATATAATTCTCTCTCATGTGTATTTATTATTTGTTTATATCTGAAGAGGCAGAGCGAAGCTAAACATTTCAGAAAAAAACGCAACATTCTAGAACTTATCTAAGAGAAGATACTTATAATAAATAATTAATTATTTAGGAATTATTTTTGTTGAACTTTTATTAATTCTTATCATCATACTAAGTAAAAAATGGACAAAAAGTAAAAACTTTCACAGAAAAACAGCAACTACTGAGGATTAATATAGGAGAAGATAGTTTTAGACAATAATAATTAGTTTAAAGCAATTAGGTTGGTTATATTTTATTAATCATTACCTTACTCTATGTACAAAGTGGACAAAAAGTTAAAAATCTCAGAAAAACCCGCAAATTTCTAGCATTATTTGTATTGAATATTATCAACAATAATTAACAATTCTCTACACAATTATTTTTGTTAAAATTAATTAGGTATTAACTCACTCTAATTGAGAGTTGGACGGTAAGTGGAAATTTTTAGAAAAAAGTGCGACTTGCTAAATCTATACTATGAGAAAATCATTGATTTCCGTACAGTGAAAATTTCCGATTTTCAATTTTTCGAAAAAAAAAACCTATCGATTTATTATACATTAATATTATTTGAAAAAGTAGAGCATACCCTAGAAAAACGGGACAGGCCCTAAAAAGTTTACCCTAAGTAGGGCAATGATCTACAACAGCGTCACACGCTATGTATGGCCCTTGCCAGTTTACCCGACAGGAACATTTTCCGAAAAAATCTCTGTTCGTACCGGTATAATTTCCTTTAAATTATGTGGTAAGAATATTAAATTACACAATTCATCCTCGCGATCAAATTTTGGAATTCGCGAAACCCTGACTGGCTTGAAGCATCTTAACCGCGCCAGACTTGTATTGCATCAAATCATATATTTCAGACCTATAAAATTCTGATCTTGGAGAAATCGTATCATTCTCTATCAACATTTTCGTAATGAAACTGTCAAATTTTATAGAAATTTCAAAGATCCTGATACTTTCAAGATTCTAAAATATAGGATATGAAACAGAAGTTTGGTACGGTAAGATTTTATAGAGTTTCAATCATATGCTCTTGATCGAAAAGTATAAGATTTCTGAATGATTAGAATTTTCTAGAAATTTTTGACATTCTTAAACATAGAATTTAATACAAGTCTTGCGCCAAAAAAATTTAAAAGAATTTCAATAACAAGCTGTCAATAGAAAAGTATAAGATTTATCGATGTAAATAACTTAACAGAAGTTTTCGAGATTCTGAAACACAGGATTTGAGACAAGTTTTGTGCGAATAAGATTTGATAGTTTCAGTTAGAAACTTTTCGTAAGAAATATATAATTTCTCATCGAATAGAACTTGACAGAAAGGTCTATCAAATGTGCTGATATTTGATTCGTGAAACTGCAAATAGTTATTTTCTGAAACCTAATTTTTTCGTGTACCAACCGCAACCCGGTTCTGATAATTTGATACAATTTTATACCAAACTGTTCAATGAATTAGCATGTGACACAAACAATATGAAAAATGGCTGTTTCATTAAAGTTTATACATTTCTATTGTATTTTTACAGAATCAAGTTCACAAGGACGTGAAGGACATGGCAGTAGTCAAGGACGTAAAACCCGCCAAGATTCTAAACGTAATCAAAGACCTGCTCTGCCTGCTCCTCCAGCTGATGATCCTTCTGCTGATAATCCTTCTGCTGGTGATTTTCCTGCTAATAATGCTCCTGCTGATGATCCTCCTCTTTTACAACACATACTAGACCTCTGGGTTCCTGACGGTATAGAAATAAGGTACGGC
>JAABKJ010010186.1:0-11028 GCA_011634705.1 Andricus grossulariae
CAACTATTGTTAAAAAAAAATTTTTCATTGAATTCAATGTAACGAAAATTCATTTTTTTCTTGATTTTTTAAACTCAAAAATTCAGCGATTCAATTTTCAGTTAAAAATTCAACTATTACGTAAAAAATTCACCTTTCTTTATTCAAAATTGACGTTTTTGTTGAAACTTCTCCTTTTCTGATTTAAAAGTCAACTAATTTCTAAAAAAATCGACTTTTTAGCTTAAAAACTGAACCATTTTGTTAAAAATTTGTTTCTTTGTGTAAAAAATTAATCTTGTTTCTCGAAAATTCATCTATTTGGTTGAGGATTCAACTACCTTGTAAAAATTCATTTTTTCGTGTGTTAAATTTAACTGGAAAATGATTAGTTTCTTTCGTTGAAAATTTTTTTTTTCTGAAAGTTCAACTGTTCCATTTTTTGTGGAAAACTAATCTTTTTTAGTTGAAAATTAAACTATTTGGTTTAAAATTCACGTATTTTGTTCGAAATATCTTCTGGCAGAAAATTAATACCCTTGATTAAAAATTCAGAAATTTGTGAAGAAATTGAACTTTTTTATCAAAGTTATTTTTTTGAAAGAAAACAGACTCTTTTGTTAAAAATTCGTCCAGTTAGATTAAGAATACATTTTTCTGGTGGAAAGCCATCTTGTTTGAAAAATCATCTCTCTCGGCTGAAATTGATCTTTTTCGCCGAAAATTTCTCCTTTCAGGTTTAATATTCAACTGTCTTTTAAAAAATGCATCTTTCTGGCTTGAAAAATAAAATATTTGATTGAAAATGCAACTGCTGAATTCTGAATTGATCCGAAGTGCTTTAGTGATTGTGAATCACTGATGGTGATATTTGGTCGTTTGTTGACTTGAATGGCGGAACTATGGAAGATCGAGAACCCATTGGTCACTCAGAGTACGGACATCTATATTCATTAAGTTGATTTGCTGAGACTTGCGAGTTACGGGCAAAGTGTTCTCAAAGGAGCACTATGGGTGAGATTCGAGTGAGAAACTTTGGCAGATGTGCGGGGTACATTAATTCGAGACCCTCGTGCCATCTTGGATCACCAACTTCTTCAGCAAGAAGCACGAACAGTAAGTCCACCAACAGATGGAATTTCGAACTTCCAATTAAAAGTCTCAAACATTTTCGGGTTTCAGGCAGTTTTTGCAACAGTTTATATAATTATTTGAGATTTAAGGGATTTGGAAAATTACAAAGCATTATAAATTCAGGCTTAGAGTTAGTTTTTGGAAATTTAAACTTTATCTATGGCTATTTATCTATGGCTCTCTATCTATGACTCTTTATCTATGGCTCTTTATTCATGGATCTTTATCTATGGCTCTTCATCTATGGCTATTTATCATTAGCTCCAGTAACTTCATATGAACATTAGGGTGGTCCAAAAATGCATTGGATTCAAACTTCCAATTAAAAGTCTCAAACGTTTTCGGGTTTTAGGCACTTTTACAACAGTTTATAAAATACTTTGAGATTTAAGGGAGTTGAAAAATTATGAATCAGTACAAATTTAGGCTTAGAATTATTTTTTGAAAATTTAAGCTTTATCTATGGCTCTTTATCTATGGCTGTTTATCTACGGCTCTTCATCTATGGATCTTTATCTATGGCTCTCTACCTATGGCTTTTTATCTATGGCTTTTTATCTATGGCTCTTGATCTATGGCTTTTTATATGTGGCTCTTTATCTATGGCTCTTTATATATGGCTCATTATCTGTGGCTCATTATCTATGACTCTTTATCTATCGCTGTTTGTCATTAGCTCCAAGAACTTCGTATGAACACTAGGGTGGTCCAAAAATGCATTGGATTCGAACTTCCAATTGAAACTCTCCAACGTTTCCGGGCTTAGGCACTTTTACAACAGTTTATAAAATACTTTGAGATTTAAGAGGGTTGTCAAATTATAAATCAGTACAAATTTAGACTTAGAGTTATTCTTTGGAAATTTAAACTTTATCTGTGGCTATATATCCATGGCTCTTTATGTACGGTTCGTTATCTATAGTTCTTCATCTATGGCTCTTTATCTATGGCTTTTTACCTATGGCTTTTTATCCATATCTCATTATCTATGGCTCTTTATATATGGCTTTTTATCTTTGGCTTTTTATCTATGGATCTTTATCTATGGCTCTTTATCTATGACTTTTTATCTATGGCACTTTATCTATGGCTGTTTATCTATGGATCATTATCAATAGCTCTTTATCTATGACTTTTTATCGATTGCTCTCTATGTATGGCTCTTCATCTATGACTCTTTATCTATGGCTCTTTATATATGGCTCTTTATCTATGGCTTTTTATCTATGGATCTTCATCTATGGCTCCTTATCTATGACTTTTTATCTATGGCTCTTTATCTATGGCTTTTTACCTATGGCTCTTTATCTATGGCTCTTTATCTATGGATCTCCATCTATGGCTCTTCATCTATGGCTCCTTATCTATGGCTTTTTACCTATGGTTTTTTATCTATTGCTCTATATCTATGGCTCTTTATATATGGCTCTTTATCTACGGCTCATTATCTATGGCTCTTTATCTATCGCTATTCATCATTTGCTCGAAGAACTTCGTTCGAACATCAGGTTGGTCCAAAAATGCATTGGATTCGAACTTCCAATTAAAAGTCTCAAACGTTCTCAGGTTCAGACACTTTTTGCAACAGCTTATTAAACTATTTGAGATTCAAGGGTTTTGGAAAATTATAAAGCAGTACAAATTTAAGCTTAGAGTTATTTTTCGAAAATTTTAGCTTTATCTGTGGCTGTATATCTATGGCTCTTTATGTATGGCTCGTTATCTATAGCTCTTTATCTATGGCTCTTCACCTATGGCTTTTTACCTATGGCTTTTTATCGATTGCTCTTTATCTATGGCTCTTTATATATGACTTTTTTTCTATGGCTTTCTATCTATGACTCTTTATCTATGGCTCTTTATATATGGCTTTTTATCTATGGCTTTTTATCTATGGATTTTTATCTATGGCTCTTTATCTATGACTTTTTATCTATTGCTCTCTATGTATGGCTCTACATCTATGGCTCTTTATCTATGGCTTTTTACCTATGACTTTTTATCTATATCTCTTTATCTATGTCTCTCGATATATCGCTATTTATCTATGCCTTTTTATCTATGGATCTTTATCTATGGCTCTTTATCTATAACTTTTGATCTATGGCTCGTTATCTATAGCTCTTTATCTATGACTCTTCAACTATGGCTTTTTACCTATGGCTTTTTATCGATGGCTCTTTATCTATGGCTCTTTATATATATGGCTTTTTATCTATAGCTTTTTATCTATGACTCTTTATCTATGGCTCTTTATATATGGCTTTTTATCTTTGGCTTTTTATCTATGGATCTTTATCTATGGCTCTTTATCTATGACTTTTTATCTATGGCACTTTATCTATGGCTGTTTATCTATGGATCATTATCAATAGCTCTTTATCTATGACTTTTTATCGATTGCTCTCTATGTATGGCTCTTCATCTATGACTCTTTATCTATGGCTCTTTATATATGGCTCTTTATCTATGGCTTTTTATCTATGGATCTTCATCTATGGCTCTTTATCTATGACTTTTTATCTATGGCTCTTTATCTATGGCTTTTTATCTATGGCTCTTTATCTATGGCTCTTTATCTATGGCTCTTTATCTATGGATCTCCATCCATGGCTCTTCATCTATGGCTCTTTATCTATGGCTTTTTACCTATGGCTTTTTATCCATATCTCTTTATCCATCTCTCTTTATATATGGCTTTTTATCTATGGCTTTTTATCTATGGATCTTTATCTATGGCTCTTTATCTATGACTTTTTATCTATGGCTCTTTATTTATGGCCTTTTATCTATGGATCTTTATCTATGGCTCTTCATCTATGACTTTTTACCTATTGCTTTTTATCTATATCTCTTCATCTATGGATTTTTATCTATTTCTCTTTATCTATGGCTCTTTGTATATGGCTCTTCATCTATGGCTCTTTATCTATGGCTCTCCATCTATGGCTTTTCATCTATGGCTCTTTATCTATGGCTTTTTACCTATGGCTTTTTGTCTACGACTCTTTATCTATGGCTCTTTATATATGGCTATTTATATATGGCTCTTTATATATGGCTCGTTATCTATGACTCTCTACCTATCGTTATTTATCATAATCTCGAAGAACTTCGTATGAGCATTAGGGTGGTCCAAAAATGCATTGGATTCGAACTTCCAATTAAAAGTCTCAAACGTTTTCGGGTTTAGGCACTTTTTGCAACAGTTCATGAAATTATTTGAGATTCAAGGGTTTTTGAAAATTATAAAGCAGTACAAATTTAAGCTTAGAGTTATTTTTCAAGAATTTAAACTTTATCGGTGGCTATATATCTATGGCTCTTTATGTATGGCTCGTTATCTATAGCTCTTTATCTATGGCTCTTTAACATTGGCTTTTTACAAATGGCTTTTTATCTATGGCTCTTTATCTATGGCTCTTTATATATGGCTTTTTATCTTTGGCTTTTTATCTATGGCTCTTTATATATGGCTTTTTATCTATGGCTTTTATCTATGGCTCTTTATATATGGCTTTTTATCTATGGCTTTTTATCTATGGATCTTTATCTATGGCTCTTTATCTATTACTTTTTATCTATGACTCTTTATCTATGGCTCTCCGTCTATGGCTCTTCATCTATGGCTCTTCATATATGGCTTTTTATCTATGGCTTTTTATCTATGGCTCTTTATCCATGGCTCTTTATATATGGCTCTTCATCTATGGCTTTTTATCTATGGATCTTTATCTGTGGCTCTCTATCTATGGCTTTTTATCTATGGCTTTTTATCTATGGCTCTTCATCTATGGCTCTCCATCTATGGCTCTTCATCTATGGCTCTTTATATATGGCTCTTCATCTATGGCTCTTTATCTATGGATCTCTATCTATGGCTCTCCGTCTATGGCTCTTCATCTATGGCTCTTTATATATGGCTTTTTATCTATGGCTTTTTATCTATGGCTCTTTATCTATGGCTCTTTACATATGGCTTTTTATCTATGACTTTTTATCTATGGATCTTTATCTATGGCTCTTTATCTATGACTTTTCATCTATGGCTCTTTATATATGGCTCTTTATCTATGGCTTTTTATCTATGGATCTTTATCTATGGCTCTTTATCTATGACTTTTTATCTATGGCTCTTTATCTATGGCTTCTTATCTATAGCTCTTTATCTATGGCTCTTTATATATGGCTCTTTATCTATGGCTCTTTGTCTATGGCTTCTTATCTATAGCTCTGTATCTATGGCTCTTTATATATGGCTCTTTATCTATGGCTTTTTATCTATGGCTCTTTTTCTATGGCTTTTTACCTGTGGCTTTTTATCTGTAGCTCTTTATCTATGGCTCTTTATATATGGCTCTTTATATATGGCTCTTTATCTATTGCTCTTCATCTATGGCTCTTGATCTATGGCTCTTTATTGCTGGCTCCAAGAATTTCGAACATTAAGGTGGTCCAAAAATGAATTGGATTTTTTTTTAAATTTTAATGCATGTCGCCCCCAAATTGACTGCAAAGAGAATGGCTTGATTTTGATTGTGCATCATTTTTTTGGCGTCCTAATATAATACCAAATTGTCTTGTTTTGAAGCAATCGTTCGTCCTATTTTACTTTTCTAACTTCATATAGAAAAGTGGTACGTACTAGCGAACTAAAATGATGCACAGGTTGTACTAATTGAATTGCTTGCAACTTTGCAAAATTGATGGGTCCGGGTTCAACAGTTTGCATCAGAAGATCCAATATGAAAACTTGCGTCGTGTTATCACAAAAATTCACTGCCGTATTTTTCGGGTCGAATTTCTAGTAGCACAAGCAGCCTCAACGGATGTTGATCGCGCGCTCATTTGAAATGGTTAACTATGGAATTCAATTTTTTACAGTATACAATAATTAAAAAGTACAAAGAATATTATGAATCCGAATATTAAAAAGCGTGTGGCGCTATTTTCGATTATTTCTCGAAATCATTCTAAACAATTTGAAACTATTGTTGTCGATAAACCCGTGTTCATTAATCGATGAAGCTGTCGTTCCTTTTTCACGTTTAATATAAAAAATCTGCAAACTTAAGGCTCATGAGAAATTTCAGGTTATTTGAATAATATATTCAATAATAATAATCGATGGAACTAATGTGCCCAGCACTTTGATTTATAAAATGTAATGTGTAGATTTTTGAAGAATTTCTAAAAAAGAAGCTTTTAAGAATTTTAAAATTTGTCAAGAGAATAAAACAAATTTATTAAAATTATCAGCAGAATTTCGAATGGTTTTTCATGTTTGAAAATAAGTTCTAATAGAAAATTGACAAAAATTTAACAACATTCTATATGATTTCCTAAAATTTCGAATGCAAAAAATTATCAATATTACAAAGTTTTATAACAAAATTCGATTAAGCTCAGGAGACATTTAAAAGTTTTCAACAGATTAAAAATTTATTTAAAATTTGAAAACATTTCAAATAAGTTAGAAAAAAACGTAATTTTTTAATATTTGTAAACTACAAATTTTGCCGCTTCTTGAAGATTTTCAAAGGTCTCACGATATCAAAAAAATTCCATGAAATTCCTGAAAAAATTTGAACTGCATTTTTATTTTGAAAAATAAATTTGGAGAGAAAATCCACAAATATTTCAAAATCCTTTAAATTATTTCTGAAAATTTCGAAAAAGTATGCGGACGATTTTGAAGGCAATTTTTTCAGTTTGCAAGATTATAAAGTTTGATAAAAAATGCGATCAAATTTAAGAGACATTTAGAAGTTTTAAAAAGATTAAAAATAAATGGTAAAACAATATACATTTTTGAATATTTGTAAATAAAAATGTTGAGGCTTCTTAAGCATTTTGAAAAGTTTCACGAAAATATAAAATATTTAAAAAAATTCATGGGATAATTTGAACTAATTTTTTATTTTTAAAACTTCATTTTAAGATAAGATTCAAAAAGATTTTGAAACATTTCAAAAGATTTTAAAAATTGTAAAAACAGAATCTGAAAGATTTTGGAGGCACTTTTTTTTATTTTTCAGAATTTCAAGAACATTTTTGGAAAAATTCGAATAATTTCCAAAGATGTTTAGAAGATTTCTCAATTTTGAAAATGTTAAAAATAATAGTAATAAATAATAATAATTTGAAATTTGAAAAGGTTTACAAAAACGTGAAACAAAATGAAAATTTTTGAAGATTTCAAAATGTTTTCAAAGCTTTTTGAGAAGTTTAAAATGCTTCAAGAAAACAAAAAACTTTTCGTGAGATTTCTTGAAAAATTGTTGAGGTCCTTTTATTTTGAAAAATTGATTTTTAAAGAAAATGCGAAAAGGTTTTAAAACATTTCAAAATATTTTTACAAGTGTGGAAAAAAGTTTGGAAGGTTCATGGGGAATTTTTTTAACATTCAAAGATTTTTCACAATTTTCGGAATAATTCAGGTCGGTTTAAAATACATTTATTTTTAAAGCTTCTAAAATTCCTATATATCTTTCTGACTTGAATTTTTCCTAAAATTTTGCAAAATCCTGTAAAATAAAAAAAAAACTTTCTCGACATATCTGAAATCTTCAAAACTCTTTTTTTATTTTCTTAGAAGATTTATTCGAAATTTTTATTTTGTATTTGAAACTTGTTTTTTTCAGTTTGAAAATTAATCTGTTTTGGTTAAGAATTCCACTATTCTGTTGAAGATTCTTTTTTTTCGGTTAGAAATGCAACTGATTGAAAATAAATCGTTTCTGGTCGAGGATTCAACTACTTTGTTAGAAATTCCTTTTTTAATTAAAGATTCATTATTCCGATTAAAAATTATCTATTTCGTGTAAAATTCATATTTTCGTGTTAAAAAAGTTGAATTTTTTCTAGAAAATCCGTCTTTTTTTTAAAAAATGTGATCATTTTTGGTTAAAAATGCAACTTATAATTTTTTCTTTGATTGAGGATTTAACTATTTTGTTAAAAATTTGTCTTTTTTGACACAAAGTCAACTGTTTTTTTATTCAAAATAAAAATATCTTCATTTCTTTTATGTTATTTAAATTATATATTCAATAATTAAATAATAATAATAATAATCACTGGAACAAACGTCTCCAGCACTTTGAAATACAAAATTTTATGTTTTACGTTGAGCAAATTTAACATAGAATCGAAGTAGTCAAAGTTAGTTAAAAGACTTTTTTAAACTACAATCCTAAAAAAATATAATATCATATTCCCATAAAAATACAAAAGGTCCAAATTTGAGAAAATGCTTATATGTTTGTGACATCCATTTATTCATGAAAAATATGTTTTTCATAAACTTTATTAAAATTTAATACTACATTTTGAATATTTAAATTAAACAATGTAAAGTTTATACAATACACATATATATGTTATTTATGGGAATAGTTCAAGCGTTAAAAATGGAATATTTAAGCATATCAGCAATTGAGACTTTTCAGTTTTTGTAGATTATTAGAAACTAGAAAGTTTCAGCTTAACAAATTTTGATAATAATTTTCAGAGGCTGGAGGAGAGATTTTTAAAAATGTTAAACAAATATGTAAAAAAAGTAATTTCTTGTCTTCTAATTAAATTGGTAAGTTTGAAAATAATGTGAGAAGTTTCTTAGTAAATTCAAAATTAAGTCAAAACTTGAAAACATTTCAAAGAGGTTAGAAAAAAAGTACATTTTTGAATATTTGAAAAAGAAAACTTTGAAGCTTCTTTAAGATTTTGAAACCTTTCACGATGGTAAAAATATCTTAAAATTCGAGGGAAAACTTAAACTAATTTTTTATTTTGAAAAATAAATTTTAAAATAAAATTGACAAAGATTTCAAAAATTGTTTCATTATTTCTTAAAATTTCTAAAAAGAATATAGAAGATTTTAAAGCCAAATTTTTCGATTGGCAAGATCACAAGGATTTATAAAAAAAATTCGTGATGAGTTTAAAAGATATTTAGAAGTTTGAAAAAGATTCAAGATTAATTTTAGACTTAAAAAAAAATTCAGAAGATAGAAAATGTAAATTTTCGAATATTTTGAAATAAAAATTTTGAAACATTTATGCATTTTGAAAAGTATCACAATAATAATAAAAATGTCTTGAAATTCATCGAATAATTTGAGCTAATTTTTTATTTTGAAAAAAACTGATTTTGACAAATTTTGAAACTGGAAAATTTAAACGGATTTTTGATTTCAAAAAATAAATTTTGGAAGAAAATCAACAAATATTTCAATAATTTGAAATTGTTTTCCAAAATTTCGAAAAAAAATATGTGGATGATTTTAAAGCAAAAATGTTCAATCAGCAAGATCACAAAGTTTTATAAAATAATTCGAGTAAGTTTAAGAGATATCTAGAAGTATTTAAAATATTTCAACTTGATTTAAAACTTAAAAAGATTTCAAAACATTTAAAACAAAATGTAAATTTTTGAAGATTACAAAATAAATTTGAGATGCCATTCAAGGATTTTGAGATGTTTTAAGATAATAAAAACAATTACTTGAAATTCCTGGGAAAATTTCAAATGATGCTTTATTTTGAAAAAAAAATTTCAAGAGAATAATTAAAAATGGTTGGAAAAAAAAAATTGATGAATAAATGAAAATGCAATAATTATTACTTTACAAAAATTCGAGGAAATTAAGGAGCTATTTAAGTTTTGAGATGATTAAAAAATAATTTAAAACTTGAAAGGATTTTAAAAAAATGTAGATTTTGAAAGATTTCAATAAAAAAATGTAGAAGGTTATTGAGCGTTTTAAAAGGCTTCAGAAGGATAAAAAAATGATTAGGATTTCTGAAAAAATTCAAAATGATTTTTCATTCTGAATAATTAATTTAAAGATAATATTTTGAAAGATTTCAAAGAATTTCCAAATTTGTCAAAAACGAATCTGCAAAAGTTGAAGGCGATTTTTTTCAACTTTGAAGGATTTTCAGATAATTTTAGGAAAGTTTTGAATAATTTTCATGAATGATCAGAAGTTTTGTAAAAATTTCAAAAATAATTTGAAAATTGAACTTATTCCAAAAAAATTAAAGCAAATGTAGAGTTTTAAAAATTTTGAAGCGTTATAAGGGTTTTAAAAGGTTTAACCCTCGAACGGCAAACTTCAATCCAACATACGTAAACGGCACACTAGTGCGGATTTTTTTTTGCAATGGTAATATCAAATATTTAACATATTGAACATATAATAAACATCCAGCATATATTACGCATATTTAAAATACATTGGAACTTGGATTCAACGTCCCCGGATTTACCGCTTCCAAGAATTGACGCCGCGCCGCAGGTAGGCTTATTAGGGGCTGCGCAGGGTGTGCGGGGTTCACGAAGGCGCGACAAAACAGGAACTGTTCACGTTCGGAATTGAGCTAAATCCGGTTCAGTTAGGGTAGGTCAGGTCCAAGGACAGCCCCAAAACCGACGTTGAATCCGAGTTCGAATGTATATATTTGATATAGTGGGGATAAGCCGCTGCAGCTGCGCCTGCGTAAGCGAAATGAAAATTTTTCCGGTGCGAATTCGCCCCAGTGTGCCGTTTGAGGGTTAAAGATAATGCAGAAATTTTCTTAAGATACCTAGGAAAATTTAAAATTATTTTTTATTTTGAAAACATAGTTTCAAGAGAATATTTAAAAAGATTTCAAAACAAACACAGGTTTTGATGTATACATATCAATTGAACAATTATTAATTTTTTACGACTTGAAATAAAATAAATCTATCTTCTAATGTGACAAATTCGTAGTTAATAAAAATTATAATCGTTCGATTTTTATTGTTTCTGACGTAAAATTTCTGTAAATGATATAATTTTGTAAATTGACAAATTTGTTTATTTATTCTTCAATTTAGAGAATTGAATATGATAGCGTGGATTTATATTTTTTTAATCTTCGAAC
>JAABKJ010010187.1:0-11028 GCA_011634705.1 Andricus grossulariae
TATACTAAATTTAATTTCATGTTGTGCATTCTTGCTTCCATTACATGTATACTAAATATAGTACAGATTTTTCTAACAGTGTACCCAACACTGATGTCTCCTTAACTTTAAAAGTTTCAACAAATATAAAAAACATGGTCATCATGATTCAATCCGCTTTAATTTTAATTAAGTTTTGGAAAATGTTTGAAACTAAAATAGTTGAAAATGTTGAATTAAAATGTTAATTCAACATTAAAAAACATATATGTATTTCCAATTCTTTCGTAGTTTGAACATTTTATGCCATCGATTCTCTGAATTTAACAACTGGAATTATTACTGATACAAAAAAATAAGTAATTTGGAAAATATCGTCGTTATTCAAAAAATAAATAGAAATAAACTGATTGCACGGCAATTGAGAATTAGAATGGAAAGCGGTCGACGATGAGGATTTTATGGTGTACAGTGTATGTACAATTGTACACTGTTCTAAAACGCTGCACTTGAACAAAAACGGATACTAAAACAAAACTTGAATTCATTCCTGGATATGAAAATAATAATAGTTTAGTCGGAATCACAAAAGGGAGAAAATGGCGTATTCGAGGATATCTTTCAGTATAATGCATGCAGCATATTTTTTATTTTATTTTTATTTTGATATCCTTTTTTGTCAAGGGCGTGTTGCTTTCAAAGGATTCGGTGATTCCATCCGTCTCGGGTTTCGAAATTGCGGTATTGATCACTATTTGGAAATTCAAAAAACTTCCAATTCCATTTAAGGGCATGTGACAGCCAGAGTTGGGCAGTAACTTTTTACCAGTAACTAAGTTACTGAAAAGTTACGTTATTTGTAACTTTTAGGATAACTTCGTTACTATTTTAAAAAGTAACATGTAACCAGTGTTGGTTAAATTACTTTTTTGAGTAACAAGTTATATTTACGTTACTTAGCAAAAAAGGTAACTAGTTACAGTTACGTTACTTGTAACTGTAAATAGTAATTGTTACTAGATAAAGTAACTTCAAGATACCTAAAAAGTTACTTTTTTCACTTCCTCAATTTTATAATTTAAAAATCAAAATAACTAAGATGATAATTCATAAAATTCAAAATAACTAAGATGATAATTCATCAAATAGTATACTGTATACCTAGGAGTGAAACCGTCTTTTTAACAAAGTAGATACACTCTAAACCAAGTAGTTAAATTTTCAACTAAAATAGACAATTTTTCAACAAAAGAGTTAAATTACCAACAAAAATGTGAAATTTCAACCAATCAGATGATTTTTCAACTTTAATTATGAATCTTCATCTAAACACAAAGAAAAGAAAAGACGAATTTGCAACAAAATAGCTGAACCCTCTACAAAATTTTGTTTACCAAAAAAGATTATTTTCAAATGAGAAACAACACTTTTCAACAATAGAGTTGAATTTGTAAACCCAAAATATGAATTTTCAACAAAAAAGTTAATTTTCAACCAAATAATTCAATTTCCTAAAATTTACAAATCAAAAAGACGAATTTTATTTATTTTATTTTAATTCTCTATGAAAAAAATCAATTAAAAACAAAATAATTAAATTTTTAACCATAGAAATGAATTTTCAACTAAAATGGTGAATCTTCAACCAAACAACGGAATTTTTAACAAAGCAGTTCAACTTGCAACCAAGTAGTTAAATTTTCTACAAGAAAAGACGAATTTGCAACCAAATAGCTTAACCCGCAACAAATAAGATTAATTTTCTACCAGAATAGTTGAAAAAAGAGATTTTTTTACAAAAAGTGATAAGTTTTGAAACGAAAAATCCGAATTTTGAACCAAGAAATTTTTGTTTGCATATTGTTGAATTTTTAATCCAAAAAGATGAATTGTCTATAAAACAGTTGACATTTCAAACAAACAAAAAATGTATTTTCACCAAAAATTTACATTTTAACCAAATAGTTGAACTTTCTACCAAAATAATTAAAATTTCAAGAAAATACATGATTTTTCAACCAGATGGTTGATTTTTCCTACCAAAAATATTAATTTTCAACGAAAAAGTTCATTTTAAACCAAATAGTTGAATTTCCTATAACTAAAATATTTTAAAGTTCTATCCGAAAATAACGAATTTGAAACAAAATAGTTAAATTTGCAACTAAAATTGATATTTCTAATTAAAAATTGATCATTTCTAGTTAAAAATTCAACTATTTAGTTGAAAACTCATGTATTTTGGTGAATATTCCTTGTTAAAAAATCATCACTTTGATTGAAAATTAATCTATTTGGTTGAATGTTGAAATATTTTATTTATATATTTATCTTTTTTACGGTAAGAGATTTAATAGGTCTTATTGGTTTTATTTTATTAATTTTATTTCATTTCATTTCATTTTATTTTATTAAGGTTTTATGATTTATTTATATATTATATTTAACGGTATAGGCCTCGATAAAACCTATTATATTTCGTTTAAAAATTTTTTTGTTTTAGATTCACCATACTTGGAAATACATCTTTTTGTTTGAAAATTCAACTCTTTTGTTGAAAATTCGTGTTTTTTGGTTGTACATTATTTTTAAACTGAAAATGTAACTATACCCTTTTTGGTTTGCAAAATTAAATTTTTAATTCAAAATTTATCTTTTCCTGTTGCGTATTTAACTATTTGGTTTAAAAATAATGTATTTTGCTGAAAAATCATTTTTTTTGGTAGAGCATTAATCTTTTTGGTGGAAAATTAATCTGTTTTGATTAAAAACCCAACTATTTTGTTGAAAATTTGTATTTTATGTTTGAATTCAACTGTTTTTGATTTCAAATTAAAATATTTTTGGTTGAAATATCAACTAATACATGTTATGTTGAGAATTTATCTTTTTCGTTTTAAAAATCAACTACTTGGTTGGAACTACTTTGTCGAAAATTAATTTTGTTGTTGTTGAAGTTTCATCATTTCAGTTGAAAATTCATATTTTCAGGTTGAGAATGCAAGTGCTTTGTAGAAAAGTCGTCTTTTTGACTTGAAAATTCAACAGTTTTGTTGAAAATTCATGTATTTTATTGAATATTCGTTCTTTTTGGTAGAAGATTATTCTTCTTGTTTGAAAATACAACTTTTTGCTTTAAAATTCAACAGTTTTGTTGAATTTTGTTTTTTCTCCTTACTGAAAAATCTTTCTTAGTTAAAAATGTATCTTTTTTTGTTGAATTCCACTGTTCATTTTTGGTTGAAATATCAACTACACCCCGAGTCCCATATAATAACAGTTTCGGGTGTTACCTCGCACTGGCCTTGTTACTAAATCGGTACCCTCGAAAAGTAAACAGTCAGAGCCGCCTGAACCGTTTCCAATTGGAATGCATAATATTGCGCAATATACTCGAATGAGTACTCGCGCACTGCGGCCCTTCCGACTCGAGAGTCGCAAACGTATCTCGCACTGCTCGCTGAGAAACTGCGTGGGCCAGCAGTTCTAGGAATAACAAAACCGGGACGGGCTTCTATGGGACCGAGAGTGTATTACAATTACGTTGAGAATTCATCTTTTTTTATTGAAAATTCCAATATTTGATTGAAATTTAAACTCCTTTGTTATAAATTAATTTTTTTTGTTGAAGATTCTTTATTTTAAATGATAATTCCTCTCTTTGGTTGAAATTTAGTTCTTTTTTGACTAAAAATTTAACTGTTAAATTTTCAGGTAAAAATGTATCTTTTTTAGTTGAAAATTCATATTTTTTGTTCAAAATGTGTCTTTTTTGGTAGGAACTTAATCTCGTTAATCGAAAACTCATCTTTTTTGTTAAAAATTCAACTATTCCAGTTAAAAATTCATCTTTTTGGTTAAAAATTTAACTATTACATTTGAAGAGTCATCATTTTGATTGAAAATTGAATTATTTTGTTGATTTTTTTTTATTATGTTAATTTTTATAACTGAAAATTTAACTATTTTATTGAAACTTTGTTTTGTTTTGTTAAAAAAAAATAAATTTGGAAACTGAAAATTTAACTAATCTAGTTGAATATTCAATCATTTTACTTGAACATTCATCTCTGTGGTTGAAAATCAATTTTTGAATCTGAACATCTTACTATTCAATTGTTGGTTAAAAATGTATCTTTTTTTGTTCGAAATTCATGTTTTTTGTTGCAAATTCGTCTTTTTTGTTAGAATATTAATCTTAAAGGCGACGCCAAATGGTGCTGCCACTATAGTCAAGCTATATAATCTTGCTTTAAAAATAATTAAAAAGAAGCTAGAAGTATTTTAAAAGTGTATTGCAAGATTTTAATGACCAGATATTCAAATCTGCAGATATTTCGAAAGATATTTATCCTTAATATTTCTTTATTTCAGTATGCACCTTCTCAGCATATAGAATTAATATTTTAAATAAAATAAACAAAGAAAGAACAAATTTTGTTTTTTAACAAAATTGCAAATGAAAAATAAAATCACAATTTAAGCAAAAATACCAAATATTATGCAAAAATTTGTTCATGAATACGATAAGAACACATGTAAATCCCAAAACGCAAAAATCAAAGAGCCAAACTGATTCGTGAATAATTGAATGATTCACAATAAATATTTAAAAATTGATAATTTACTCTCTGATGCATCAAAACGCATAATTAGATATTTTGGTTTTTGCATCTACGATTTTAAAATTAACGTATTTTAAACATTTATTTTTGCCTTCTAAAACATCAATCTTTCTGCAATATTGCGGTTTCACGCAACTTTATTGATCACCATAGAATCTGCTTCCATCATGAAAGGTCTTTAAAAAACAATTTTCGCGTTAAATACAATCAATCTCAAATCTGTGCCAGTAGAATTTTTCAATTTCAACTTGTTTCTACTAACTGAAATATTGGTTTGTAAATCTGAAAATTTCATAGATGTTTATTTTTATTGAAACAAATTTTTTTCATGATGTATTGACTCTCTCTACTAATTACGGGACAAATTGAAGCGAGCGAAATTGTCTGATTGGCTTTTTATCAAAATTTAATTGCTTTTTGAAATAAATAAAAACTCTTTTGCTTTGGTAATACAATTTAAGTAAATTAATTTTTTTTTTAATTTACAGGATTGCTACAAAATCCCAATTTCGAGTTCCCTAACTATTCCCTGACCAGTTCTTCATTTTCCCTGCCCATTCTCAATTTTTCATTTATGTATAAAAAAAACCTTACCCCTTGATCCTAGAAGATCAATAATGTTAATAAAAAAAAATTAGGTATTATATTACGTAAGATATACGTAAAATACATGATTTCTAACCAATAGTAGAGTTTTAAAATCAAAAAGATCAATTTTAAACCAAAAATGGAAGAATTGAATTTTCTGTAAAAAAAATTAATTTGCACTCAAGAAAATAAGAATTTTCAACAAAATAGGTAGACTTTCAGCCAAAGTGATGAATAATCCATAAAAAAGGAATTAGCAGCAAAAAGTACAATAGCTGATATTTCAATTAAAAAATATTTTCAATTTTGATAAAACACAGTTGAATTGAACCAAAAAATACGGATTTTCAATTAATTAGTTGAATCCTTACCCAAAACAGACTAATTTTCAAACCAAAAAAGGAATTTTCAACAAAAGAGTTACATTTTCAACCAAAAAAGACTTGGTAGCCAATAAAGAAAAAAATTCAACTAATTAATCAAATAGTTTAATTTTTAATCCATAAGATGAATTTTTTACACACAAAAAATACAAAAACATTTTCAACAAAGTACGTAAATTTTTAACTAGAAAGGATACATTTTCAACCAAACATAGAATAGTTATATTTTTAGTTAGAGAGTTATATTTTTAGTTAGAGTTACAACTATGAAAAAATTTCAACAAAATAGTTAAATTTTCAAACAAATAAATAAATTTTATCTAGAAAGATGAAATTTCAATTAATGAGATTACATTTCTAGCAAAAAGAATAATTTTCAAAAAAATTGTTGAATTTTCACCTAAACCAGATACATTTTCAACTTAAAATAGAATATTTAAATTTAAAGTAAAAAAAAATATTTTCAACCAAATAAAATAAATTTTCAACGAAATAGTTAGATTTAAAAAAAAGTTTTTTTAGTTTAAAAAAGTCATTTTCAATCAAACAAGTAATTTTCAACCAAAGGAATGAATTTTCAACCAAAAAGATGAATTAGTCACCAAAAAGATTAACACAAAATACAAACTGTGAAAAAACACAGGATTTTTCAGCCAAATAGTTGAATTTTCAAATGAAGATAAATCAACCAAAAAAAGATGTTTTAACAAAATAGTTAAATTTTCAAAAAAGGGGTTTCAATTAAAATTATAAATCAGCAACAAAAAACATTAATTTCTAACAAAGCAGTTTCATTTCCAACTAAGTAGTTTAATTTGCAATCAAAAAAGATAAATTCTCATCAAAAAAAGTAATAGTTGATATTTCCACCAAAAAAGAGATTTTAATTTTAAACCAAAAACAGTTTAATTCAACCGAAAAGAAAGTTTTCAACAAATTAGTTAAACCCACAACCAAAACGAATTCATTTTCAACCAAACCGTTGTGATTTTTAAACAAATAAAAAATGCAATCTACCACTAAATGAATTTTCAATCCAAAAACACAAATTTTCAACAAAACAGTTAAAAATTTCAATCAAAGGGAATCGAATGTTAACAAAATTGTTGAATTTCCAACAAAAGAATAAAATTAACTTCAATTTCAGTTAATCGAAAATTCCCTGACTTATTATTATTATTATTTAATTTCTTTGATTATAAATTTGTTATTCTCAAAGTCATTTTTGGCATAAAATAAGTTTCTTATTAGGAGTTTTTATTATTAAAATTATTTCTTGTTATTTCTTTTCACATTTAAGGTAGTTGTTGTGCCGAAAATCAGAACTCTGAGAAAATAGTTATTCTATGATTTCAGGAATCAAAATAATATTACGATGATGTAATTTCAAATAAAAAACAATATTCTTCCTGAACCAATTTTGAAACTCAAAAAAAAATTATGTGAACAATTTTTCTGCAATTTAATTGTTTCTTACCAATTTTTTAAAAATGGTCCAATTTTAATAAAAATTGGCTGTTTTTTTAGGGGGGGGGGGGATTCTCTACAACTCTACTGTTCCAAATTTGAAAAGTAAATTTTTCTATGGCTGAAATTGGTGAAACAATTTTTTCTCAAAGAAAACAATTTTTAAACAAATAACTGTATTTAAAGATTAATTACTTATTTTCAAGATTGGAAACTGTAGAATTGTAGGGAATGTTTCCCCCGAAAAAATGGGTAATGATTTAATAAAATTTAACTTTTAGAAAAAAATTAGTAAGAAGCGACATTAAGCAAAAATCGAATTACAAAAACTAATGTTAAAGAATTATTTTGGAGAGTTTTAAACTTTTTTTCATAAAAAATATTATTTTTATTTCATAAGAAATGACTGACAATATTTCAACAAATATAAAAAAATGATCATCATGATTCCATCCGGTTTAATTTTAATTGAGTTTTGGAAAATGTTTGAAATTGTTGAAAATGTTAAATTAAAATGTTAATCCAACAATAAAAAACTTATAATTCCAATTTTTCCGCAGCTTTGAACATTTTATATAATCGATTCTCTAAATTTAACAACTGGAAATATTTCTACTTCAAAAAATCAGTAGCTGTGAAAATATCGTCTTTACAAAAAAAAAAATAAAATAAAGTGATTGCAGATTGCAGCTATTGCAAGGCAATCAAGGATTAGAATGGAAAGTAGCCGGCGATGAAGATTTTATGGTGTACTAAAACGCTGCACTTAAAAAAAAACGGATCCTAAATCAAAACTCGAATTTATTCCTGGACATAAAAATAATAATAGCATTTGGTTTAAAAATATTCACCTGAAAATGAGGGGAAACTTTTTATCTGAAAATAAAATATATTTTAATATAAATATAAACTTCAATAAACTTCAATATAAACTTCTGAAATATCTTGCAATATATATATATTTTTTGTCAATTTAATAATGGTTTTTGATCTACTAGTCTAAACCAAAATGGTTATGGCATTTAACTGTGAAAAAATTCCCCTCCAACTCCGCTGGGATTCGAACCCAGGTCTCCAGATTTCCGCCTGGTGCTCTATAACATTTTTGTTAAGAGTCTTGAATATCCATGTTTTTGGGTGGAAAATTGATCTATTTTTGTAGAAATTACATCTTTTTTTGTTAAAAATTCACAATGTTTTGGTTGGAAATTAATATATAACCATTTTGGTTTTGAGTTTAGACTAGTAGATCAAAAACCGTAATTCCGTAAACCACAAAATTATTTCACTGCGCTAGTCGAAAATATAACTTCAAAACTTAGTCCCGGAATATAATTTATAACACAAGACAGAAAATATGGGTATTTCTGTGAAGCTATGAATAAAAAATCTGTTTGCATAAAAGTATGTAATGATTATAGTAAAATGTAGTCTGTAAGTAAGTATTTTTCCATAAATTGAATACATGAAGTTTCAATTATTCTGCGAGTCTTTTAATTACGTCAAGTGGTATTAAATATTTGTTAATTAAATGAATTATTATGGAATCGCAATCATGTAATTATTGTAATAAATGTTTTGATATTGGATATCCGTCAACCTTATCGTAAAGTGAACAATTTTTTAATCTACAAATTAAAATTCAATTTTAATTAAAAATAAATATTTTCATATCTCAAAAAGAAAATCTCTGGTTTTTAGTTTTGGAGATAAAAAATATGCATTCTCATAAACATGATTAACTTGATTTTAAATAAAATTTAGGACCTGTTTAAGAATTTTCTTTAAACGTAAATTATTAAAATTACAAATTTTTTTTTATTAGTTCACTCTTGAAGATTCATTAATTTGGAATGTTTATAATTTAAAATTATGTCACTTTTAATGTTTCTTTTTTTGGCATAGGTTAATTTTGAAGATTTACAGTTAAATTTTTTTTTTTATATAAAAGATGCATAAATGAAAATTCCTTAATTTTGATGATTTTGAAGATCAAAATTCAAGAGTTTTCAATTCTAAATCTTCCAAATTGAAGAAATTTTAAATAAAGATAATTGCAATTACAGAATTTTTAATTGTACATTTTCAAAATAAAAACTCTTCATTTTTAAAGATTTACAATTTTTAAGAGTTACGACTGAAAATTCTTATATTTTGAAATGTTCATAATTTAAAATATGTAATTTTGAATGTTTCTTTTTTTTTAATAGGTCACTTTTGAAGATTTAAAATTGAAATTTCTTTAATTTAAAAGATGAATGAATAACAATTCTTAAATTTTGATGATTTTGAAGATCAAATGTCAAGCGCTTTCATTTGTAAATACATATTCCAAATTAAAGGAATTTTAAGTAAAGATTTTTAAAAGTACAGATTTTTTGTTTGTAAAATTGCAAAATTAAGAACTTCAATTTTAAAGGTTTATAATTTTGAAGAGTTACTATTGACAATTCTTGAATTTTGAATATATATATAATTGAGAATTATTCAATTCTCAAGATTTATATTTTAAAGATATGTAATTTTGAACGATTTTTTTGTCGGAATAGTTCAATTTTGAACATTCATTAATTTGGAATTTTTATAATTTAAAATGATGTAATTTTAATTTTATTTTGATGTATGTAGATCTATTTGCAAGATGTATAATATAAAAATCTTCAATTTTGAAGATTTTGGACTGAAGATGGTTCTATTGTTAATGTGAATAATGTAAAATTATGTAATTTGGATTTTTTTGAATAGGTCAATTTTGAAGATTTACAATTGAAAATTCTTTAATTAAAAATATTTATAGATACAAATTCTTAAATTGTGATGATTTTGAAGATCAAAGTTGAAAAGTTTTCAATTCTAAATCTTCCAAATTGAAGGAGTTTTAAACGTAGATCATTAAAATTACAGAATTATTAATTGTAAATTTTTTTAATGACAAATAAGAAATATTCAATTTTGAAGAGTTACCATTGAATTTTGAAAATATAGAATAGCAAATTATTCGATTTTCAAGATTTATGTTTTAGAGATACGTAATTTTGAACGATTTTGTTGTTGGAATAGTTCAATTTTGAAGATTCATAAACTTGGAATTTTTATAATTTAAAATGATGTAATTTCGATTTTTTGTTGTATGTTGTTCTATTTGGAAAATTTAAACAGGAAAAGTGTTCAATTTTGAAGATTTGCAATTGAGAATTCTTTAATTTAAAAGATGTATACATAGAAATTCTTTAATTTTTATGATTTTGAAGATCAAAGGTCAAGGGTTTTCAATTATAAATCTTCCAAATTGAAGGAAATTTAAATAAAGATCATTGAAATTACAGAATTTTTAATGGTAAATTTGGAAAATTAAAAACTCTTCAATTTTTAAGAGTTTCGATGGTAAATTCTTGAATTTTGAAAAAATAGAATTTCCAATTATTCAATTTTCAAAATCTATATTTTAAATATATGTAATTTTGTAAGATTTTTTTGTTGGAATAGTTTAAGTTTGAAGATTCATTAATTTGGCATGCTTATAATTTTGAATTTTTTTGGTGTATACATATAGTTCTATTTGGAAGATGTACCTAGAAAACTGTTCAATTTTGAAGATTTGCAATTAAAGATGCTTCCATTTTTCATGTGAATAATTTAAAATGATGTAATTTCGACTGTTTCTATTTTTTGGATAGGTCAATTTTGAAGATTCACAATTGAAAATTCTTCAATTTAAAAGAAGTATAAATAAAAAATCTTAAATTTGGATGATTATGAAGATCAATAGTCAAGAGCTTTTAATTCTAAATCTTCCAAATTTAAGAAATTTTAAATGTAGATTATTCAAATTACAGAATTTTTAATTTTAAATGTGCAAAATTATCAACTTTTCAATTTTTAAGAGTTCCGATTGAAAATTCTTTTTATTTATTATTATTATACCATTAAGTCGTTTCCCTTTCGGGGTAGGCGTGAATTGCTCGGTTGGAAAGTAGTAATGTGTG
>JAABKJ010010188.1:0-11028 GCA_011634705.1 Andricus grossulariae
GTTCCAAGGTTTGAATTATTTTTGAAATTTTTTCAAAACTTCTCAATGTCTTATAAAATGAGTACAATTGTTCCTAAAACAAATTTTAAATTCTGCAAAATGAAAAAATTGCCTTCAAATCTTCCACATACTTTTCTGACAATTTTTGAAATCTTTCGACATATTTTTTAATCTTGTTCAATTTTATTTAGAAAAGTTTTTCATTCTCTTGAAACCTTTCATTCTTATAAAGATTCTAAATTTTTTCTTAAATATTCTCTTAAAATTAATTTACCAAATAAAATATTATTTAAATTTTACCTGGAATTTCAAGAAAACTTTTTTTTCTCTTAAAATCTTCAAAATTCTCAAGGCAAAATGTTCGGCAAAATTCTCTCCATTATTCACGTTCTTCAAAAAAAAAATCTTGATAAAATTTCAGTCTAAAAGCCCTAAAAATTAATTCTAAAGCAAAAAAAAATTAAATTAAAAAGTCCGTTTTTATAATGTAAAAAGCACAAATTTTCACATTTTTGACACTTTCCCCATACATTTGATTAATTTTCGGCCTAAAAGTACAGCCAGCGCCACCCTCGGCCGTACTCAACATTTCCGTCACTTCCATTTCAGAGTGTCACGGGGCTGATTCAACCCAAAAAGACGAATTTTCTACATAACAGTTGAATATTCAACATAACAGTTGAATTTTCAACCAAATGAATAACTTTTAAAAAAAATTGTTGAATTTTCAAGAAAGTAATCAAATCAACTTGAACTTCAGTTGTGAATTCCCTGACTTTCTGGAATTCCCTGACCTGTAGCAACCCCGTTTTTTAATTATATTGAAGTTATTCATCAATCTACTTATAAATTTTTAGGAACTGAAATGCATTCAAATAAAAAATTAAATTAATTTATTCTAATCATAAAAAATACAATTACAAATTTTCACACCCTTCTTACAGTCACAATTTATCATACAAACGCACAACTAAGTATTAAAAATAATACTGCTACAGGGAAAATGATGTAGACACCCATTCGAGGGTGGCAGGTTGAAACTAAAAGGGAAATATCATCTTTTTCGTCATCAATTCCATCTCTTGTTGGAACTTCAACAATGACTCTATCCGATGTCATTAGAGGTAGAGAAAAAGTACATTCTGTTTGATTAATACACGCTTGTGTTACGTTCTCGTATTGCAAAGTCGGTTTATAAATATCAAAAACAGCATGAATATCGTTAGAAACAAAGTCATTGTCACTATAAAAAATATAATAATAATATCCAGGCTCAACGACGTCGTGTCTCGTTTGCATGTGTTGTCCATTAATTAGAAAAGAGACATCTAAACAATGTTCGGAGGCATTAAATTCTTGCGACAAAAGCACTTGGCCACCATAACAAGTTAACAAACCGTTTTCAAAACTTGAAACTGATGAATCCTCGTCTGATAAGGTTCCATTTTTTCCTCCAGCATTTCCTCCGTGTCTTATTCCTTGATCAAGTAATTTGGATGGATCAACTGGTTCTTGGTGTCTTTTATGTCTTTTACGCAATTTAGGTTCTCTAGTTTCTTCATCATCTTCTTCTGCTGTGTCAGGTTTCTCAACATGCAATTCTGATTTCAGTAAATTAATTCGATTTTCCTTTGAATTTTCAGCTTCAGGATTCTCTTTTGAATTTTCATCATGACGAGAAGTGTGTTTCGTCTCAGTTTTATTACTTAGTTTGTGTAATTTATGCTTTTTATGAGTTGTATGTCTGATTATTGTATTTGATTTTTCATCATCTATAATTTGTTTCTTTTTGGTAATTTCTGCATCACTTTCTTCTTGATTCATATGGAGACCCTGGGTTTCTACTTTATTTTTTGCATTCTTTTTGGTATTTAGAGAATTCAGAGATTCTTCGTTGGGTTTATTAGTTGTTTCTTTCGAATGGATTTCTTGGGCATTGGATTCAAATATTATTTTGACCTGCTGATCGGCTTCTGGTAGAAAAATTCCTGTGGCGCGAGCTTTGTTTTTATTGTGTTCTAACATTCCACAGGTTCGCAAATTTCGTTCTCCCTTCACCACGAGTATTGAAGCTCCCTGAAACCTGAGAAAAAATTAATGTAGTCAAACATTTGATTAAACAAATTAATTTAATAGCAGCTTGGAACACTGGATTTTTCGAGATAGGAAAATATTTAACTGTACCTCTAACCGGCTTGATTTCTTTAGATTATTACAATTTTTAAAATCAAAATTACTCTTTTTTTGGCTTCATTTTTTCCCCAAAAAGGGAGTAATTTTGATTTTAAAAATTGTAATAAACTAAGAAAATTAAGCTGGTCTTGTGTGCAGTTAGATTTTTCCTACTTCAAAAAATCCAATGTTCCAACTGTCTCTAAATTTTGATTGAAAATTCGAAGAAACCACTGCACACATTTAATTTTCAAACTTCTTCGCTATAACAGACGCTATCTGAAAAATCGAAATTTCGAAAATTTGAAGATTTTGATGATGTCAAGGAATTTCTTAAATTTCCAAAAGATTTCAAGAGATTTCAAAGATTTCCACATATTCCAAGGGATTTAAAAATATTTTAAGTGATTCTCCGGACTTGAAAGGATTTTATAGGGTTGCAAAGCTTTTAGAAAATTTTTAAAAATTTCAAGGGATTTCAAAGATTTCAAGGGCTTTTAAGAAATTTCGAGACGTTTCATTTGATTTCATCTAATTCGAAAGTTTTACCCTTTTTTGAAGAAATTTTAAGGGATATTACGAATGTCAAGATCATTTACAGAATTTCAAAGTATTTTAAGGAATTTAAAGATTTAAAAAAGTGCAATAGATTTCGGAAGTTTAAAAATATTTTAGGGTATTTTACAAGATTGAAAATCATTTTTAAGAGATCTAAAAATTGTCAAGAAATTTCCAGGGATTTAAATAATATTAAGGGATTAAAAAAAATCATGGGGTTTTAAAGTATTTCGGAAGTAATGGATTATGGAAGGGTTTCACAGGACCTATCATATTTTAGGATATTTTGAAAGAATCTAATAAATTTGTAAATGATTTCAATAATTTGAAGGTATTTCAAAAGATTTCAAAGATTTTACAGTATTTTTAAATCTTCCAAGAAATTTTAAAGAGCTTTAAAAAGTTACAATGGATTTCAAAAGTTTTCAAAGGATTTGCAATATTTGAGGGTATTTTTAAAGATTCCAATGCATTTTTCAGAGATTTAAAAAATTTCCAGAAATTTTCAAGAATTTAAATAATATTTAGGGATTAAAAAAATGTCATGGGGTTTACAGAATTTCGGAAGATATGAAACTATTTCATAGGACCTATAAGGTTTTAGGGTATTTTAAAAGATTTCAATTAATTTTTAATATATTTCAATAATTCTAAGGTATTCCAAACGATTTTGAAGATTTGATGGTATTTTTAAAACTTACAATGAATTTCAAAAACATATAAAAAGTTTCAAGGGATTTCAAAGGTTTTGAAATATTTTAGGGTATTGAAAAAAAATCCAAAGAATGTTTAATAGATTTCAATAAATTGAAGGTATTCCAAAGGATTTTAAAGATTTTAGAATCTATTTTTTTGGAACGGTTTTTTATGGAACAGTTTCACAGGACCTGTAAGATTTTAGGATATTTTAAAAGATTCCAATACATTTTTAACTGATTTCAATAATTTGAAGGTATTCCAAAATATTTTTAAGATTTTGGGGTATTTTTAAATCTTCCAAGAAATTTTAGAGAGCTTTAAAAAGTTTTTAAAGTATTTTAAAATATTTCAAAGGATTTGAAACATTTTAAGATATTTTAAAAGATTCGAAGAAATTTTAACAGATTCAAAACAATTTCAATGGACTTTTAAAAGGTACCAAACATAGCCAAGAATTTTAAGAGATTTTAGGAAATTTTGAACAATTTTTAGAGAACTTTAAGGAGTAAATGAAATGGAATAAAATTTAAAGGGACTTCAACTGATTTCTTCGGATTTCATGGGGTCTAAGAGAATTTCACAAGATTTAAGAGATTACAATTTTTTTAATGATTTTAAGGAATATACTATATTTTACAAGATTCTGAAAAATTTCATGAGTTTTCAAAAAAACTTCGTAGGATCATAGAAAATTTCAAGATATTTAAAAATTTCTAAGGAATTTCAAAGGATTTCGTAATATTGCAGAAAATTTACAACACCTCGACGAATTTAACGAATTTTTAAGGTATTTATAACATTTCAAAGGATTTTGAAAGTGGATTTTAACGGATTTCAAAGGATTTTAATGATTTCATAGTTTTCGAAGGAATTTTGAAAGATATTACAGATTTCAAGATGTTTTGCTGGATTTTACACTAGTTTTAAGGGATTACTAGGATTTTCTAGACATTTTTATGGGGTTTCAAAGAATTTCGTAGAATGTCAGAAAATTGCAAAGGATTTTAAAAATCTTCCTAGGTTATTAATTATATTTTAAAGATTTTAAAGGATTTTAACGGATTTTTTTTAGAACTTTAGGGATTAAATGAAATAAAATTTCAAGGCACTTCTAGGATTCCAAAGGATTTTCACCGATTTCAAAGCTTTGATAGTATTTTAAAGATTCGAAAAGATTTCATGCGATTTTATGGTAGATATATAGGATTTTGTATAGCATATTTGATAAAAAAGTGAAACCCTCAATTTAATATTTAATATTTTAAAAAATTAAAAATATTTTTAAAAATAGTTGAATTCGTCCAAAAGATGAATTTTTAACATAATAGGTTATTTTTCAACCAAAATAGATTATTTAGCCAAGAACTTCAAAAAATTTCAACCAATTTGCTGAATTTTTAAGTCATAAAGAGGAATTTACAACAAAATAGTTTGTTTTTCATAAAAAAAGAAGAATTAAATTTTCAACAAATTAATGAAATTTTCAACCACGAAAAATGTCAAATTTGATATTTCAAAGACAGATTTTTATTTCAAATAAAAAATATTTGAATTCATCCAAAAGATGAATTTTCAACAAAATAGTTCAGTTTTCAACAAAAAATAAGAATTTTCTATAAAACTGTTGAATTTTCAAACCGAAAATATAAATTTTTAACAAAAAAGTTTGCTTTCAACCAAACAGTTGATTTTTCTACCAAAATAGTTTAATTTTTAATCATAAAAAATTATTTTTTAACCAAATTGTTGATTTTTCAACAGAATAATTAAATTTTCAACCAATTAATGAAATTTTAACCATGAAAGATGAATTTAAACAAATGTAATATTTGATATTTCAACCACAAAATATTTTTTTGAATAAAAAATAGATGAATTCATTCAAAGACGAATTTCTAACAAAATAGTTGATTTTTTAACAGAATAATTAAATTTTCAACCAATTAATGAAATTTTAACCATTAAAGATGAATTAAAAAAAAGTAATATTTGATATTTCAACCACAAAAGATTTTTTTTAAATAAAAAATAGTTGAATTCATTCCAAAGACGAATTTCTAACAAAATAGTTGATTTTTCAACAGAATAATTAAATTTCCAACCAATTAATGACATTTTAACCATTAAAGATGAATTTAAACAAATGTAATATTGGATATTTCAACCACAACAGATTTTTTTGAATCAAAAATAGATAAATTCCATCCAAAGACGAATTTCTAACAAAATAGTTGATGTTTTAACAGAATAATTAAATTTTCAACCAATTAATGAAATTTTAACCATTAAAGATGAATTAAAAAAAAAGTAATATTTGATATTTCAACCACAATAGATTTTTTTTTAATAAGAAATAGTTGAATTCATTCCAAAGACGAATTTCTAACAAAATAGTTGATTTTTCAACAGAATAATTAAATTTTCAACCAATTAATGAAATGTTAACCATGAAAGATGAATTCACAACAAAAATGTAATACTTGACATTTCAACCATAAATGATTTTTTTTTTTTTTTTATAAAAAATAGCTGAATTCAACCAAAAGTAAATAAAAATATATATTGTACAAAACAATTGAATTTATATTTATATAATAAAAAAATAAAAAAGAATATTCTACAAAACAATTGAATTTTCAATCCGAAAACATAAATTTTCAACAAAAAAGTTTATTCTCAACCAATTAATTGAATTTTCTACCAAAATAGTTTACTTTTTAACCAAAAAGGATGACTTTTTAGCAAAATGATCAAATTTTCAACCAATTAATTAAATTTTCAACAACGAAAGATGAATTCTCAACGAAAAATGTAAAATTTGATATTTCAAAAAAGACAGGTTTTTATTGCAAATAAAAAATAGTTGAATTCATCCAAAATACGAATTTTCAACAAAATAGTTTATTTTTCAACCAAAAATAGGAACTATCTGCAAAACAGTTGAATTTTCAATCCAAAAATATAAATTTTCAACAAAAAAGGTTGCTTTTAACCAAATAGTTGAATTTTCTATTAAAAGAGTCTAATTTTTAATCATAAAGAATTACTTTTTAGCAAAATTGTTGATGTTTTAACAAAAAAATTAAATTTTCAACCAATTAATGAAATTTTAACCATGAAAGATGAATTCACAACAAAAATTTAATACTTCACATTTCAACTATAAAAGATTTTAAAAAAATAAAAAATAGTTGAAATCACCTAAAAGACACATTTTTAACAAAATAGTTGATATTTCAACCAGAATAGATTTCTTAGCCAAGAAAGAAAAAAAAGTCAATCAAATTTTACGATTTTCAAGCCATAAAAAAGAATATTCTACAAAACAATTGAATTTTCAATCCGAAAATATAAATTCTCAACAAAAAAGTTTATTCTCAACCAAATAGTTGAATTTTCTACCAAAATAGTTTACATTTTATCCAAAAAGGATGACTTTTTAGCAAAATGATTGATTTTTCAACAAAATAATCAAATTTTCAACCAATTAATTAAATTTTCAACAACGAAAGACGAATTCTCAACGAAAAATGTAAAATTTGAAACAAGACAGATTTTTATTTCAAATAAAAAATAGTTGAATTAATCCAAAAGACGAATTTTCAACAAAATAGTTCATTTTTCAACAAAAAGATAGGAATTTTCTATAAAACAGTTGAATTTTCTACCCGAAAATATAAACTTTCAACAAAAAAGTTTGCTTTCAACCAACCAGTTGATTTTTCTACCAAAATAGTTTAATTTTTAATCATAAGGAATTACTTTTTAGTAAAATTGTTGATGTTTTAACAAAATAATTAAATTTTCAAACAATTAATGAAATTTTCAACCATGAAAGAGGAATTCTCAACAAAAATGTAAAAGTTGATATTTCAACCAGAAAAGATTTTTTTAAATTAAAAAATAGTTGAATTCATCCAAAAGGCAAATTTTTAACAAAATAGTTGATATTTCAACGAAAATAGATTTTTCAGTCAAGGAAGAAAAAAAAGGTGACTTCAATCAAATTTTACAATTTTCAATCCATAAAAAAGAATATTTTACAAAACAATTAAATTTTCAATCCGAGAATATAAATTCTCAACAAAAAAGTTTAATCTCAAGCAAATAGTTGCATTTTATAACAAAATAGTTTAATTTTTAACCAAAAAAGATAACTTTTTAGGAAAATGATTGATGTTTCAACAAAATAATTAATTTTTGAATGAAATAATTAAATTTTCAATCAAATAATATAATTTTTAATTAAAAATGATAAATTCTCATCCAAAAATATAATATTAAACTTTTCATTAAAAAAGAATGACCTTTCAACCAAAAATAGTAGGATTTTTTACTGATAAAAATACCCAAAAATATAAATTTTCAACAAAAAAGCTTTCAGCCAAATAGTTTAATTTTCAATCATAACAAATTATTTTTTCGTCAAACTGTTTATGTTTTAACAAAATAATTAAATTTTCAACCAATTAATGAAATTTTCAACCATGAAAGATGAATTCTCAACAAAAATGTAATAGTTGATATTTCAACCACAAAAGATTTTTTTTTAAATAAAAATTAGTTGAATTCATTCCAAAGAAGAATTTTGAACAAAATAGTTTATTTTTCAAGAGATAAAAACGAATTTTTAACAAAATTGTTGATTTTTCAAGAAAATAATTAAATTTTCAACCAATTAATGAAATTTTGACCATAAAAGATGAATTCTCAACAAAAATGTAATCGTTGATATTTCAACCAAAATAGTTTAATTTTTAATCATAAAGAGTTACTTTTTAGCAAAAATGTTGATGTTTTAACAAAAAAATTAAATTTTCAACCAATTAATGAAATTTTCAACCATGAAAGATGAATTCTCAACAAAAATGTAAAAGTTGATATTTCAACCACAAAAGATTTTTTTAAATTAAAAAATAGTTCAGTTAATCCCCAAGACAAATTTTCAACAAAATAGTTGATTTTTCAAGAGATAAAGACGAATTTCTAACAAAATTGTTGATTTTTCAAGCGATAAATACGAATTGTTAACATGATTGTTGATTTTTCAACAAAATAATAAAATTTTCAACTAATTAATGAAATTTTAACCATGAAAGATGAATTCTCAACAAAAGTGTAATAGTTAATATTTCAATCATAAAAGATTTTTTATCATTAAAAAATAGTTGAATTCATCCAAACGAGAAATTTTTAATAAAACAGTTGATATTTCAACCAAAATAGATTTTTCAGTCAAGAAAGAAAAAAAGTGGATCAAATTGTACAATTTTCAATCTATAAAAAAGAATATTCTACAAAACAATTGAATTTTCAACCCGAGAATATAAATTCTCAACAAAAAAGTTTATTCTCAACCAAATAGTTGAATTTTATAACAAAATAGTTTAATTTTTAACCAAAAAGGATAAATTTTTAGGAAAATGATTCATGTTACAACAAAATAATTAATTTTTGAATTAAATAATTAAATTTTTAATCAAATAATATAATTTTTAATTTAAAATGTTAAATTTTCATCCAAAAATATAAATTAGACTTTTCATCCAAAAAGAATACCTTTCAACCAAAAATAGTCGGATTTTTTACTGATAAAAATACCCAAAAATATCAATTTTCAACAAAAAAGGTTGCTTTCAACCAAATAGTTGAATTTTCTACCAAAGTAGTTTAATTTTTAATCATAAGGAATTACTTTTTAGCAAAATTGTTGATGTTTTAACAAAATAATTAAATTTTCAACCAATTAATGAAATTTTCAACCATGAAAGATGAATTCGCAACAAAAATGTAATAATTGATATTTCAACCACAAGATTTAAAAAAAAAATAAAAATAATTGAATTCATCCCAAAGACGAATTTTCAACAAAATAGTTGATTTTTCAAGCGATAAAGACGAATTTTTAACATAATTGTTGAGTTTTCAAAAAAATAATAAAGTTTACAATCAATAAATGAAATTTTAACCATGAAAGATGCATTCTCAACAAAAATTTAATAGTTGATATTTCAACCTAAAAAAAAGTTAATCAAATTGTACAATTTTCAAGCCATAAAAAATAATATTCTACAAAACAATTGAATTTTCAATCCGAGAATATAAATTCTCAACAAAAAAGTTTAATCTCAACAAAATAGTTGAATTTTCGACCAAAACAGTTTAATTTTTAACCAAAAATGATGACTTTTTAGCAAAATGATTGATGTTTTAAACAAATAGTTAATCTTTGAATGAAATAAGTACATTTTCAACCTAATGATATAATTTTTAATTTAAAATGTTAAATTCTTATCCAAAAATATAAATTAGACTTTTCATCCAAAAACGAATACCTTTCAACCAAAAATAGTTGGATTTTTTACTGATAAAAATACACAAAAATATAAATTTTCAACAAAAAAGCTTTCAACCAAATAGTTGAATTTTCTACCAAAATAGTTGAATTTTTAATCATAAGGAATTACTTTTTAGCTAAATTGTTGATGTTTTCACAAAATAATTAAATTTTCAACCAATTAATGAAATTTTCAACCATGAAAGATGAATTCTCAACAATAATGTAATCGTTGATATTTCAACCAAAATAGTTTAATTTTTAACCAAAAAGGATGACTTTTTAGCAAAATGATTGATGTTTCAACAAAATAATTAATTTTTGAATGAAATTATTAAATTTTCAACTAAATAATATAATTTTTAATTTAAAATGTTAAATTCTCATGCAAAAATATAAATTAGACTTTTCATAAAAAAAATACCTTTCAACCAAAAATAGTCGGATTTTTTACTGATAAAAGTACCCAAAAATATAAATTTTCAATAAAAAAGGTTGCTTTCAACCAAATAGTTGAATTATCTACCAAAATAGTTTAATTTTTAATCATAAGGAATTACTTTTTAGCAAAATTGTTGATGTTTCAACAAAATAATTAAATTTTCAACCAATTAATGAAATTTTAACCATGAAAGATGAATTCTCAACAAAAATGTAATAGTTGATATTTCAACCAAAATATTTTAATTTTTAACCAAAAAGAATGACTTTTTAGCAAAATGATTAATTATTCAACAAAATAATTAATCTTTAAATGAAATTATTAAATTTTCAACCAAATAATATAATTTTTAATTAAAAATGATAAATTATCATCCAAAAATATAATATTAGACTTTTTATCCAAAAGGAATGACCTTTTAACCAAAAATAGTCGGATTTATTACTGATAACAATACATTTTTTTAAATCAACAGATTTTTTAATGCTAGTCAAAAAAATTTTAAACAAAAATGATTAGAAGACTTGCTAAAGAAAAGGCGTCACATTTAAAACGGCACTTTCGTACAATATTTATGAGATACCTATATGATATATAAAGTTACTAATAATAAATGAAATCCTTTTTTCCGAAAAAAATCCCCTTTTTACCTAAAAATGAACTACTGAACCGCTGTGATCCCTATATTAATATTTATGGCAGTCAATACAAATTATAGTAAATTAATTTTTATCAAATTAAATTGAAGGTAAGAAGGTTATCGGTAGAGCAGGGTCCATTCTCAGAAATAAAAACAAATCAAAAAAAGCTAAAATAACCT
>JAABKJ010010189.1:0-11027 GCA_011634705.1 Andricus grossulariae
AAGGAAATGCTCATTATATTATAATATGAAAATTTCCTATAATAAACTCTTTGTGAAATAAGATTTTTCTGACTCATACCTTTTTCATAAGATAAATCGTTTTTAAGTTGTAGCGTTAAAAACAATTATATCTTAACAATAGTTACTTGGAGAAATTAAAAATTTGTCTGTTTCGAGTCTATTATCTATTTTCAAGTGCTAAATAAATTATTTTTACTTTGATTATTATTCAATATTTCTTTCAAGTCATATATTACCTTATAATAATAAAATATAACATATTATTGGAATGCATTTTATTTTTAAATTTATTTTGATAAAGTAAACAGAATTATTTTAAATTAAATCATTTTTATCAGTAAACAAAATAGAAATTAGTTTGATTCAATATTTTTTGAAACAAAATAGGTTATTTATTATGCGATTTAAAATTCCCGCTAAGTTGGCGACTTCCAATAAGATTTTGGCGACTTTTCTCTCAGCAGATGGCGACAATCGTTGATTTTTCCTGGTAACCCTGCTCTATTAGATGCCTGCTTGCGTTTCGTCTCCGTGTCGCCTCTCTTCCTCTGTTGCCGGCTTGTTCTGGCTGCGGTTGAGTAGGCACTCCTCTTATATAACCCCTTTTCCGGAGTTCCTCGGCGCGGTTTCGCAGACGTTGATGCGAAAAATGCGAGAGCTTTGGGTGTTTCTCGCACCACAGAGCAATCAGTCGCACCATGCAACCTTCTCCTTTAGGGACCATGCTGGTATCGTAACACGCCAGCAGGTCGTCCCTGAGTCGATCGATCCACTCAAAAGTATTGAGATTTTGCCGGTCCACAGCATTGACTCTGTCTTGATTGGCTCTCCCAACTATAGGATAGTCGGCATTGTTGCCCGACCCATTGCCGGGAGCCTACTTTCTGATACGATGTAATTAATACGTTGGCAGCCTACAGCAGTGCTGTTGTAGTCGGCCGGAGCCGAAAATTCGATCACAAATATAGTTCGTTTCTCGAAGTCTTGGAGAACGATGTCAGGCCTCGAGTCCTTCGACAACATTCCTTCGACAAGGACAGTTTTTTCACATTTCTGTGAAATATTCCGTGCATTTTCTTGTCGAGTAGCTGTTGGCAGAATTTTTCAAACTTCTGCTTTCTTTACTTCGGCTTTCAGAAGTGAAGCATCTAGATGGAGTAATGCACTTTCCTCACTCCTGATGTTAAAATTCAGGCCAAGGGTCTCGGTCGCCTGCTCCGCGACTTTGTAAAGGAACGTTCCTATGCCAATCATCTTGTGTTTCCTGACCAGTTTGAGGAGAGGATCTCTGCTATTTGCAAAGGTGTAAGCTGTACTTAGAATAATTCGGTTATAAAGACATTGGAGATTCAGAAGTCCGCGTCCACCTTGACGGCGTGAGATGTATAATCGCTGAACGGACGAATTGATATGCAAGATTTTATGCATATACATGATCTTACATGTGGCGATATCAATGGCCGTAAGCTTGTTCTTGCATTGAGCCGCGTTGTTCATACATCTCTCGCCACACAGATCCAATTGTCTGAACAATCCTATATTTTACGATAGCTGTGAAGATCTTATACAGCATGTTCAAACAAGTTATTGGCCTGTAATTCTTATGGTCAGACAAGTTGCTCTTCTTCGGGGGGAGCTCTGTGCGTCCTTCCATCAGCCACTCCGGAATGGGCGTTTCCGATTTTAAATATAAGATGATTATGCGGGCCAGATGTGGGTGCGTAGAATTAAACTTCTTCTACAAAAAGTTCTTGGTACCATCTGGTCCTGCAGCGGAAAAGTTCTTCGAGCCCCCTAAGTGCCTGCTCAACTTCAGTGTTTTCGGGATCTTGTATACCTCTCTCCAAAAAGTCTCTACCCGCACATCCTCAGAACCAAGTTTCACTTAAAAAGAGCAGGCTGAAGTTTGTAGCCTAGAAATTATGCGTCAATTTTGCCAATTTTGTCAATTTTTGCGTCAAACAAAAGTTCCCACTCGATTAATATTAATAGACTTTCCCCTCCCCTTTATATTTTGAAAAATGTGTAAAAGACATGAGTTTTTGCTAAATTCTACGCTTTTGGCGCATTTTGCGTCAAAATTCTAATAAGCAAAAAAAAGCTCATACATTTCCGAACAATTAAGAAAAAAGAATGTTCTAGCATAAATAGTTCTGAAGTTATGACGCCTTAAAGAGATTTTTCAGGGGAAAAAACATTAAATCTTTTTCTTTTTGAACAATATCTTGTCCTCTTTACATACTACAATAAAGTTGTTTGTAAATAAATTAAAGCAGATTAAATTATCTTGAAAACTAAAAAAAAAATCTTTTTACAAATTGAATAATCGAATTCTTGTAACTGTTTTGTTTCAGTGCAACAATCCAATGAATTTCTCATTCACTAATGTCATCCAAAAACTCATTTATTGTATTAATACATTAGAAATATATAAAGTAACAATAAAGGATTTATACATTTTCTCCAAATGACGACTTTAAATCTTTACTTCTGACGATTTTCTTTTCCAAGCACAAGCGTTAAAGAAAATAGTGAAAAGTACTCATACAGTACATACAAAATATAAGTTTAAAAAAAATGCTATCTATAATAAAGTTCCACGAAAGGCAGCCTGATATAAGAGACTATAACTGATGTTCTGTAAGAGCTAGAAAAAAATTATTTTTTAGTTTTAAAGATAATTTAATCTGCTTTAATTCATTTTGGAACAATTTTAATGTAAGATGTGTAGGGGAGAAGATATTGTTCGAAATGTAAAAGACTTAACTTTTTTTTTTGCTTATTAGAGGTTTGACGTAAAATGCACCAAAAACGTGAGAAGGAAGGGAACTTCAATCAATATTTATGACGTAGGAACTTTCTTTGGAAACAAAATTAAAGGTTTTTATCAAAGAAAACTTTACTTATTACTTGGTGATTTAAAAAAAATCAAATAAAATGATAAATAACAACATATATCGAGTTATTTTAAAAGAGGGGCCTAACGATTTTTCTTATATTCGGTAAAAATACTCAAGAGGCATCCCAAAAAACATCATTTCTAGGGTACAAACTTTAGCCTGCTCTTTTAAGTGAAACCTGGTTCTGAGGAGGCGTGTACCTCGTTGAGCTTTGGCGGATTTTTGACAGAAACAGGGAGATCGCTGAAGAGGCGCGATGAGTTAGCTAGAAACTGTTGACTCTCCAAGATCCATCTCTCCCTCTTCTGTATTCTCCTTCTTGCGTCAGATAACACTCGTATTTTGTCAACAAAATGCTGTTTGGTTGTCAGCAGCTTTGATTTGTTCAGTGTGTGATTTGTAGATCCTCAGTTCTTGGGCGAACTTTTGAACCCTTTCCCTGAACGGTTCACCAGATTTTATGTAGTCAATCACACACTGAATACGGGACGCATTCTGTCATGTCCATCCAATCTTCTTCTTTAGTTGATGGAAGCGTATTTTGGTCTTTTGATCCATCGTCGGTTTAAGCCTTCGATTTGTATCAGCCAAAGCTCTCGCAGCACCATAAACTGAATAATTGATGGTCCAGAGGTCGGACTCCTCAAGATACCTTCACGAAGGGAGCCATTCATTTCAGGCAGATCTTGGGACTTAGGAGGAACCTGCATGTCAATGTTCCTCCTTGTCCTGAAATCGTAATCATCTCTCAGAAAGTGCCTGCTTTCCGCGGTTAATCTTAATGTCGCTTCCTCATCTTCTTCTGCCGCTTGTTCAAGCAGCAGTTAGGGAAGCGCTCCGCGTACATATCCATTCTTCAAGAGGTAGGCACGTTGATTTCGCAATGACTGAATCCAAACTTACTGAAGCTCTGGGTGTTTCTGGTACAACAGAGTGTGCATACGCGACATAAATCCTCCGTCAGCAGGAATAATGCTGGCATCGTAGCAGTCTAGCAAGTCATCCTTGAGTAGATTCGTCCACTCAATGCAGGCGTTTCGCCAGTTCGTTGTCGTGTTTCTATCTGATTATTTTCAGCACCCCGAACTCTAGGGTGATCGGCACTGTTTGCCCATCCATTTTTGGGTGCTCTGCGCGTTCGATGATTTTGAACCGCATCTACAAATTTTGGTGGTGTCATTGTTGTTCTCACGAGCATCTAGGGAAAGAGTTCGTCCGTCCTTGTAGAGCCCCGCATGCAAGGATAAGGCTACATACTCTGGAAGGTCGCCCGGTATCACAGAGTTACATTTTGAGACACCTAACCCAGGTGCCAGTCAGCTCTCGGCACGGTTGTTACGCATCCGCTTAGGGGTTGTTCCTTCGGGACCATCCCTGGACAATTGTCCGCGACTGCTTATTAATTATTGTAACCATATTCAGCAGAAACCCTTGGTACAGGGACCCTCTATCCGCAACCCGATGACGCATTTGGTGGTTTTGTTATAGACTCTTCGGTTCGATTCCAAACGAATCGAAACCGAAACCGAATCGCGCTGCGAACAGGATATATATATATATATATAATCAGGCGCATTGGCGGGACTCATCTGATCTTGAATTTAACTGTGATAATTGTACTACTGACGATAAAGTAGAAGCCGGAAGGTAACTAAAAGTGCAATACCCCAGGGTGATAAAGACTCAGTGAATACCGATAGTTTATTAACAGAAACCAAGCATGGGTTTACCGATGTAAGATAATTAGATATTACCGATTAATCAATATGTACAGGTGCATATGCTTATAAAGTAAATACATCAAATATCAATATATGGATAAGAGGCATGTATACATGTATGTAAACAAATGTATTTTAATATTATGACATTTTATAGTCAACCTAGCATTCACCTGAAAAATGTACAACATACATTAACAAAGTGAACGACTACGAGTATGGTCAGACGTGCTGTAATAGAAAGCGTCTGACCAAATACGGTTGACATAATTACATAAGTTTAGCTTGTAGAATTTATATTCCTGAAAAGACAAGAGAGGAGTTAACCGATGGCGGAGAGTCTCAATAGAGCGAAACCGCTCTGAATAAGTTGCGTTACTTTTACACCACCGTGAAATAGTTAACGAAATATCGAGTTGTGAATGAAGTCCCTTCGGCTGAGACTTTCGGTCGTTGTATGAGTCTGTTTCTAGATGAAGTCCGCTGGATTGGATATGTTTTATGAATCCTGTATTGCTCTACAGATGAATTATGATCGTGTATTCCTTCACTACTACCCAATCTAGCTCTGCGAGAGGATCTTGCTTCTGTCCTCCGAGTACAGATACGCAACCGACAACTCTTACTACTTTCTCTTGCCCTTCTTGGAATAGAAAAGTAAATGTAAGTTTTTAATGTATCAATTCACTGATTATCTATTCTTTATCTTTAATAATCATCATATAATCTGAACTGCAGCTCACTTATTTCAAACATTGTACTGACACAATCCCCATAGAAGTGCTACTGAGGACAAACCCACAATAAATAATTAGTCAGGTCTTACCAACCTGACGTAATCGGCAACACTGCTCTCTATCTCTTTCTCATATTTCCATACTACCCTTGCCTTTTGGTCGGGGCGTGACAAATCTCAAATCGCAACTATCAAGAATCGATTTAAGGAAAATATTAAAATACTTGTTTTGAAAAATGGCATTCATTAAACTCGTATATTATCATCTGAATACAATGAATAATTTAATTCTGGACTCAATAGGAAAAGGAAATAAAGTGTTAGAAAAAAAAGTCAGAAGAGGCAGAAAAAAAGGGTTCAGGGTTTCAGGTACCTGACGCCGGAGTTTGCAGAATAAAAAACGCAGTATAAATTAGGCCGAAGTCACTGCTTCTAGAATCCTCTGGCGGCCCAGAGCAGCAGGGGCCAGAGTTTAAAACTGACCTCCGGCAAACAAGAGGGACCTGCTTGCCAGAGGACAAGCAGTAGCCGAAGTCCCAGCAAACACGTTATGTAACTGCTCCGTAACAAAGGGATAACATTGTTATATCTAATTATATAACGAATGTTACTGTTCAGTGACGTACTCCTTCTATAACTGGAAGATAACAATGTTAATTAATACTTTTACCAAATACAGATGTACCAGTTCCATAAAAAAAAGTTGTAACAATTCTGTAGCAGTATGATGTGAGTGTCACAGAAGAAACATGCATGAACTACAACAATTTTGTTAAAGGTTGCGTAAGTGAACTGTAACGGCGTTACTGTGTAGTTCTGTAATTTGTACATAATACACATCGGTAACACCTATGTAATGTTTTGATAACCGTTCTATAACCGTCATATAACATTTCTTACGTAACTTGGTTACACGCATGATCTATGATAATTTTGTTATAGTGTCACGCAATTAAACTGCAACGGTGCTACCGTGTAGATATGTAGAATTTACATTAGTAACAGTTATGTAACAATGCGACATGACTCTTATGTGACAAACGTGCATCATTTGTACTCTAAGATGATTACACGCATGATCTATATGAATTCTGATACATTTAACGTAACGATTCTAAAATGGTATGGAAAATTTGTCTCAGACATAAATGATAGATTATCGACATTATTTATAGAATTATTATCAAATATAAGTACCTTTTTTAAATATATTTAAAAATTATTAATAGTAATCTTCAATTGCATACCATATATTTAACATGCAAACTTCTTTTAACTCATTAATGCCCAAAATGACCAAAATTTTTCACCGATTTCTACTGGATAACTTTTCATGAAAACGTACTAGAAAAAAAAATGAAATACATATTCTGATGCTTTCGGGATCGCTCTTTCCGAATCTGGTGACGAAGTTGACGAAAAATGATTCCTTATGCCCTTTTTTTGCCAATTTTTGAAAAAAAAGTCAATTTTTTCAGTTTTTTTTCCTTTAATCATAAAAATGACCCTGATAACGTTGTCACATGGTGCTGGAAAGTATTCAAATTTGGCCATCGATAATTTTCCTTGAAATATATGCACTTGAAAAAAATTTTGGAAATCGATGATTCCAATATGGCGACCATTTAAATGTGACATAATGAGTGTTTCTGGCACCGTGTGGATTCTTCGTTGGGAGTGCTTCTTTTTTCAAAAAATACTTTAAACAAAAGTTTTTAATTTCAACGAGTTATTTCGAAAATTGGCCTCAAATTCTGGGCCCAAAGTATTTTTGCCCACCTCCACGTGGTGAAAACCGGGCAACGTTGCTTCTATCAACGGCAAAGGGCGCTCCAACTGCATAATTGATTGAATGGGCCCAAAAATGTGAATTATGGAAATAGATTTTGGCACGGTTTTTACGCCTCCGCTTAGGGGTTATTTCTTCTGGACCATCCCTGGACAAATTGTCCGTGACTGCTTATTAATTATTGTAACCATATTCAGCAGAAACGCTTAGTACAGGGACCCTCGATCCGCAACCCGAGTACGCGTTTAGTGGCTTTGTCATAGGCCCTTCGGTTCGATTCCGAAGGAACAAAATCCGAACTGAATGTATAGTTTACTACAAATATTTTAACAACGATGATCGCTCTGCGATGACATTTTTTCTCATTTTCGTATACTAGTAGTAAGTTTAGCACAATGTGTATTCTTGTATTACTTTATCGTCATTTATTATTCAAATTTTAAGTTTTTATGATATATTGTATCCTCTGCAGAACTGGGCCTTGAAAAGTACTCGGATCCGAGTCGAATCATGTTAGCGTTTTTTTTTTTATTTATTTATTTTTTTTTTTTTATAAAAACATAAAAATAACGGAAAAAGCCCACACGCTCTTAATATTCTAAGTTACCGGAAATGATAAAAGCAACAGTAAATTACAATATTGAAATGTGCTTCATTGGAATGGAAGTTTCTGTTGTGTCTCCTGAGGGTTTACATTTTCCTTGTATCTCTCCCCTGTTCCTTTACGCACCCCCACATACATACTTGGTATACCTACAGTGTGAGGTGGGTTCTGAACCACAAAGAACAACGCCTTTAAGTACTTAGAGAACCTTTTTCTTTATGGGTACCAGTGCCACGACTTTCCAGAGATGAACAACTCCCTTGTCAGGATAGTGTTCATCGCGTGTGCCGCTGAGCCTCTTTCAGAGGGTGTGGCAGGAATCGAATCTGCAAGCCGCCGGAATAGTTCTAAAGCTTGTACCTTAGCCCCACGAGCAATTGTTATATTTCGTGATTGATTTGTGGCATTTGAGAATATGCAGAAAAATATTGTCGCTGCGTGAGTACAGAAAGAAATTCAATTTAAGAGATAACTTATAGTGCTATGGCGATTCAAAACGCTTGGTCAAAAACGGATTCGAATATAATTCAATAGTTTTCACGTTACCATTCGTTACGATTTACCATTTTCTACGTTAGCCTTCAAGCCGAGCTCAAAATCGAAAATATTCAATTTATTGCATACAAACATTTGAAATCGCTTTACATTTATATTTTCCTAACGCTGGGGCATCGGCTTATTATCGGCCGGGCCGTAGCCAACGCGGGAGACTATCAATCGCGCAGGGAAATGAGAACATCAACAGTTTGTTAACTAAAATTTAATTAAGATAGAACTTTTCAGAAAACTTCTGTGAATCGTCCTCAGCAACTTTCTTCCTGGCAGTTTCCATAACATATTGAAAAAAATTATTCACTTTTTCTTAGATGTAGAGTTCGAACTTTGCTAACGTCATTGGTCACAGAACACGACAATAAATATTGATTTTTTATAAATTTCATTTAAAAATATCGTTAAGTTACAACTTTATCTCAAGCTAAAGTGAAAAAAGGTGAAATAATTCAATCAGTGAAAAAAACAGTTCTTTGTGAATGATTCGAAAACTAAAATCCTAGAACATTTTTGTGAAAAGAAATAGATTTCATTGGGCTAGAATGATGAAGTCCGGGACAAAATCATAGATCTTATAATAGAAATGACTTAGAGGACTAAATGTTTTTGGAATTCATACATGCATAACTACAGAATAGAGGAAAAATACGGGAAAGGTAAAAAAAAATTTACCTTGAAAATCGAGATTAAAAATTACATTTTTTTACAAAAATGTTTATGATTGACTACCATGTGCACTTTGAGATTATATCCGATGTGATAAAAATATATCTGTGTTCAATTTATTCTTCTATATGTGAAAAATATTTCATTTCTTTCCGCGCTTCAGTTTATATTTACTACTCTAGCGCCATCCGACTTCCGTTCTCTTTCCGGTTATGCTCCCGTACTTCCGTTCTGCTATAAGGCAGTAGTCAACCGATCGGTTTACTTTGCTTAGCTCATATATGAGCAGTTACTTTTACAGTAAATTTTATATGTATATGCAGTTCACAATTAGAATTCCTTTTCTCGGTTCTCGAATTTCCGGGACAATCGTATCTCCTGCTGTAAGAGTTTATAGGGCTGGACTCCCAGCCTGCGTAAATTGTCTGGAAGGAGAGAAAATCGGTACGCGTCTTTCCGTCTTGCATCAAAGACGCCATTCTGGGTACTGTTTGGGCATTTTTCGCTGGAATACTAGCATCCACGAGCAAGAGTCCGCCAGTATTGTACTAAATCTAACCTAAAAGTTGCATGAATATGGCATGAGCCTCAGTGATTTCATCTTGCAACATTTGGTGAGGATACAAAATATAGACTTTGGCGAAAAAAAGGGCAATCTAATGATAGTAAAAACAACGATCAGAAAAATGTTGTCTTTATCGTCGCCAATGGTAAACGAAGCAGCGGGCTCGCTTTTCGCAAGCAGGTTGCTGATTTAGTTTGAGAGGATATAGCAGAGATCTCGATTACCGTCAGCGGAGCCTCGAAGCACACCACTTACAGACGGGATTGGCTGAAAAATTCTTAATCGTGACACAATGACAATCGTGTTTCGCTTCTTTTGGAGGATTGTATAGTTGACCAAGGGATTAAACAGAAAATGGAGAATGGTAGTTTTTACTAAAACCGACGTTTAAACTAGTGCATCTCAGTATTGAGTCACTTTTACGAATCAATCTTTTGTATGCACAATCTGACAGTGTTCTTTTGTCTCCTGAACAATTTCGATTTTGTTAGTTAGGATGATACAGTCTAACACCCTTCAAATCTAATAAATGTAATGTAAACAAAATTTATTTGATGATATGATTACTTTTAATAGGAAATGGTGATGCTATCTCCTAAACTATCAAACTCTTCTGGATCGTGGGGAGCAGGTCAACATTTATCTATGCATTTAGATGTGAAGAAGAGGTTCGTGAGGGAAAAAATACAAATTGAATTAACAACAGTGAAGACCAATGATATAAAATCTTGTGAGTATATATTTTTTCAAAGGTCGTAACGTAATAGTATACGAAAAAATACTACCGATACAATTGTTAGGGTCCGGTTCACAGGTAATTCAAATAGAGAAATAGAATCCATTTTTTAAAGGTTGAGGGTACAATCCTTAAGCATTTTGCCTCGAATGAGATGCAACCGAAAGGTTGTTATGATCAACTAATATCTTCATACAGCAGGACGTCACCGAACATTGGAACTCTTTGCGTAGATTCAGGTGATAAACGTGGAGTTGAAATATATTTCTTTCTTAGTGCAAATGCTTAAATAAAGTTGAATTTTTGGTTATCACAGATGGAGAATTGTCATCTTGACTAAATTTCTTTCCTATCCTCATCAATCAACCTGTTACTGTCCTGCATTGTCCTTAGACCTCCAGATACCTTTGCAATTTGATGGAAGTCTCTTTCATCCTGCTTATGATTCTTTGCTAAGCAAGAGTATTTCTCATGTCTTTTCAAATTATCGAGTCTTAAATAAGTTCTGGAACAACTTGAACACGTGGAAGTCATCTTGTTACTAGCACAGTAATACTGGCTGTTCATTCATGAAAGCTGAGTTTATATCCTCCTCTTCCTCCTCTCGTTCTTCCACATACATTTCAATAGTTTATTTAACTTGATTTCGAATAATTCAAGATTCAACAGGGAAAAACGTGATTATAACTACAAGAAAAAGCAGCGTATCCGATGGTGGCGCACTCTATGATAATCTT
>JAABKJ010010190.1:0-11027 GCA_011634705.1 Andricus grossulariae
TCCACTCTAGCATACCGTCGCCACATTTTGAGCCAAGACATTCCCGATGATAGCTGCAGAGCGTGTCATGCACACCCGGAATATTCTGTTAAGCTAATCGTATTGATCATCGGCGCTCTTAGAGGTGTCAAGGTTTTACTGGTTAATAGCCGGAAAAGTATCCCTGCGTCTCAGCAAAATGCTCAGACACTTGCGGGAAATATGCAGAGGGTGGTTGACCTTGGGTAGCTCCGTGTTCTTAGGGCACACGAGACTTTTTCCGGATGATCGTATTGAGTCCGACAGAGACCGTAACCACTTATCTCACGGTTGTGAGACGTGGTTGTAGCTGAAATTTTACCGCGGTTCCTCTGGGAGCGGGTGCAGTTTTTCAGATTAGCAGCCGCTCCCGCAAAATTCTGCTGTTGTCCTTATGACAAAATTTTAACTATGTATGACAACACCAAACAAAGCTGTAGTAAGTGCGGTTCAAAACAATGGAATGCACAGGCCTCCCGACAATGGGTCGGACAGTGATGTCGATTACCCTAGAGTTGGGTGAGCCAATCAAGTCGGAGTCAATGCGATGGATCGACGGAATCTCGGGACTTCTAGGTGAACGGGTCGACTCAGTGACGATCTGTTAGAATGCTACGGTGCCAGTATGCCCTCTGAACGAGAAGGTTACATGGCACGACTGCATGCTCTGTGGTGCGAAAAACACCCAGAGCTGTCGCACTTTTCGCATCAACGTCTGCGAAACCATGCCGAATACCTCCGCTTAAGGGGCTATGTAAGCGGAGCGCCCACTCTACCGTAGCCAGAACAAGCCGAAAACAGAGAAAAAGAGGGCACACTGAGACCAACTCAGCGCAAAGATAGGCTGGGCGAGACAGTACGCGTCCCGCATTCAGTGTGTGATTGACTACATAACATCGGGCAGGAATTTCACCGCCAAGGTTCGACAGTTCGCGCGCGAACTGCGGATCCGTTATCACACACTTAACATGTCAAAGCTAGTGACCATCAGGCAGCATATTGTTTACAGAATACGGATACTATCTGACGCTAGGAGAAGTCTGGAGAGGTGGGTCAGAGAAAGCCAACAGTTTTGGTCTGACCCATCGCGTCTCTTCCAAGATCCTCCGGTTACTGTCGGACATCCGCCCAAACTAGAGAAGGTCAAAGCATTTTGGAGAGGAGTCTACGAAGTCCAACATCCCGTGAAAGAAGACTCAAAGAAGATGAATAGCTTCAAGGAGCTGTGCAATTCACTCATTACATCTAAGGAAGAATGCCCACCTATCACTACCGAGGAAGTGAAAAAAATATGACATGAAGAACCATTGCGCTCCGGGACCAGATGGTATCAAGACCTTCTAGTGGAAGAAGATTTCTTCAAACCAACAGCATCTGCCTCACATTTCGCCCCATATCTAACGTCGGAAGAGCCTATTCCGGACTGGTTGGTGGAAGGGCGCACATTGCTTCTGCCAAAGATGGGCAACTTAGCTGACCCGAAGAATTACAGGCCAATCACTTGTCTTAACACACTGTATAAGATCTTCACAGCTATCCTTAATGATAGAATTGTTCAGAGAATCGGACCTGTGTCGCAAGAAATGTACGAACAACGCGGTTCAAAGAAAGGCGTAGCAGGATGTTGGGAGAACCTCCTCATCGATAGATGTGTCTGCAAAGACGCAGAATCCTACCAGCGAAACCTATCGATGGCCTGGATTGATTACCGGAAAGCTTTCGACTTAACCTCACATAGACTTATCATCTGTCTGTTGGAAAGCTTGATGGTTCATCTGCACATCGTAAGGTGCATAGAGAGATTGATGCCGCTTCGGAAAACCAGGGTTACTATCTCATCTGGTAAACATCGTATGACAACTATCAACGTCACCTTTCAGAGAGGTGTCTTTGAGGGCGACACCATGAGCCCGCTCCTCTTTTGCCTCACATTATTGCTACTATCTCTCGCACTTCGCCATTCCGAAGGGTATTTTTACGGCAAACGTGGAAATCGAAAGCATAAGGTCACTTATGTATTCTACATGGATGTTCTTAGGATCTATGGTAAAAATAAAAAGCATTTAGAACAAGCTCTAATGATTATTGAGGAATACTCTCAGGAGATTGGAATGGAGTTGGGGTTGGAAAAATGCGCCAAGGTTTATTTGTAGCGAGGAAAACTTATTTGTATCCCCGAAGATCCTGAGCTCATCGACAAAAGCGCTATACGACATATTGGCGCTGGACAGACCTTTCTATGAAGCATACTCTCCAAAGCAGATAGAAACGTCTCATCCGACAGATTTGGTCTTTCGAACTGTCCGCGATGAACAAAGTATCTGCAACGAATATGCTTGCCGTCCTGGTTGTACTGTATTCATTTTGAGTGGCTCCATGGACGAAGGATGAGCTCAGATCCCTTGATATCGGGACACGAAAGGTTATGCACAATAGGGTCTCCTAAATAAACCCAATGTTCTTTTTTTATGACGCATCCCCTAAACTTGTTCTATTTGGTGAGAAAATAAATGCGTATTTTTCTTTTCTTTTTAAAATGATTTAAACCGTCGTCCTGGGGCTGACCTAATTAGACCGAAAATACTACCCCCTTATAGTAAAAAACTACCCTTCCTAGAGCTTAAAATATTATATTTATTATACCAATATAATTTTTTCCAATTAATAATAATTATAACTACGAAGTTCATCATTCATTTAGGAAATGAAACAGTTTCTTAATTCTTTTAAAAAACGTCAATTTTACAGAAGAAATTAATTTTACAGAAAACATCAAGCTCACAGACGAGAAGTGCGGTTTGTAAGATTTTTCCCTCATTCATTTTTTTTATTGAAAGTGTCTTTCTTTTCGAAGGATATTTTTATCACATGCAGGTTCTATTTGCAGCGTCGTTGAAAACTTTTAATGTACTAAAGACGGCGAAAGCCTCAATGTAGTGTTTGTTAACAACCCAGAGAGCAGCATTTGTGTTTAAGAATGTCGAATTCCATTGCACAATATCGAAAAATCGAAGTGCTTTTGAAGTAACAAAATCTTCAATATCATTCTTTGCACAATTTGTCAGATTTCGACTTGAAAGATGTTTTGCGGGTTCGTCCGAGCCTTCTCGCGTTTTCTTTGCAGCCACCATTGCCCTTTTCTGTTCGAGTGAAATTCTGGAATCGAATAATGCAGTGGCCACAAGTTCCTCTGAGAGATACCACAAGTGTCCTTCAAACTTGTCACAAGTGGCTTTTGATATTTTGGACTTGACGGACTTGTGATTCACCAATGTTGTAATTAAATGTAAGTAATTGTGTGCTGCAGCAACCGACAAAGAAGCTTCAAACCAAAATCGGAATTGAATTTTGATCACAAAAAGGCTATCAATGGCAATTTCCATCCACCGCGCATGGTGCATTGGTCCTGGAGCCATAAAACGAATACCCAGAAGTGGAACATCTCCTAAAAAAATTATGGCGATCTCAAGTATTTCGCCGTGGTCATCTCGGGGTTAATCATTTTCTTTTTAACTGCGAATTTGCAAATTTAATTAAGTCGTCCTTTTCTGATCTCAGTTTCGAAAGTGTTCGCTTGTCGTTTATACCAATTTCGAATCTTGTCTTATCGAAAGATTCCCATGCTTCACTAAACTTTTTAAACAATGGAGTCTCTGGTCCAGATCTTGGACCAAGGCATTCTTTGCCGCATACACTTTCGAGCATTATTTCAGCGATATGATGTCTGCAAGCAAAGTACAGCAAATCTTTTTGCAATCGCTGTTCCAAACGTACGCATGTCCCCCGAACTCTACCAGTATTAACACTCCATCTATCGTAGCATAATCCTAATATACGGTCAACAAAGTCCCATGATTCAACAAGCTCTGCCACAACAGAAGCTTGAGCAAGTCCGGTAGCAGACTCCGTCTGTGGCACACCCAAGATTTGAAATTCACCAGCGCTAGATACTAAAACAGGCAATCTTTCGCCTTTTTCTTCCCAGTCAATGATATAACACGTTTGGCATCGCAGTGCAGTTGTAATCTCTGTTCTAATTTAAAATTGTCCTTTAATTCAGAAGCATACCTCAATCGTTCTTTGTTTCTAACTTTTGCTATGGCGCTTTTACTTAAATTAGAATAATCTAAAAACAATTTATGATGACAGTACGTTACAAAACTACTTATACCACCTTAATAATAATTACTACCTAAATAATAATATTCTACTTATATTAACTTATATGCTGTCGATTTGTCTTACCAAATTACTCTTGAGATTTGGTGACTATTGAGTTTCCTGGGCTTCCGTTTCCTCTTACCATTTCCGTTAACCTAATTGCAAAGTTTTATTCACTTTACTGCCCTTGCGTAGGAGTGCGCGATTGGCCTTTCCCTACTACATTCCCCCTACTTTCTCTCATTTCTTCCAGTCTCATTATGCAGTTTGCCCCTTTTCCGCTTTCATCCAAGATCCACCTTATCCTGTCATCCACACTCTCACCACCTGTTTGTTCCCCCGTACATCTCTCTAAAATATGCCCCCATGATTCGATCTCGTAATAACAGACTCTACATCTTTTTTCCTCTTCATCCATCCAGTACCTACACTCTCTCACTATTTTTCCCATCCTAAATCGTAAAGTGTGGCTCCATTTACTCTCCTTTTTAATCTTTATTAAATATTCTGGTTCTCCTTCAGCCTTCATTACCTTATACCACCTGTTAGAATTAGATTCCACGACTTGTTTCCATCTTTCCTTCCCCTCCTTAATTATCATTTCATTCTCTAACTACTGTCATACTCTGACATATACTCTTATATCGAGTTCTCTCCTCCTCTGTTGTCTCTCTTCCTCTCACCTTGATCCTTCTGTGTTAACCGTAGTCTCTTTGTTTACTACTTCCCGTAGACAAGCTTGTGCTATCCTGCTTTCCTCCCCCTCTTTAGTTTCTCCTCAAAGTTCCATGCTCTCTTCATTTGTCTAATAACCATTTTAGCTCTACTTCTTCCATCCCCAGGTCTCCACTCCGTAACTTAGGACTGACCACACCAACGCATCAAACATTCACAGTCTCATTTTCCAGTCATCTTTCAACTTTCTCTTCCCTATACTATACACCTGCCCCATTACTTTAGTAGCACATTCTATCCTTCTCTTCACCTGTAGTTCAACCATTCCTTTCGACTCAAACCAGAAGCCTGGGTAACTAAATTCCTTGACCTGTTCCACTTTCTCCCCGTACATCTTCCATTTATATTCCACCTTTGTCCATCTCTTCCTAAAAATCATCAACTTCAACTTATTTACATTTTCCGTTAAGACTTTGATTCTCCAATACTCCGCAAACACTCTCATTATGAGACTCATCCCTCTCTCGTCATCTACTAGTAAGACTATATCCTCTGCATACGCTAAGGAATATACCTTGGTATTTCCCAAAACCTTTCCCCTTTTTCCTTTCTTCTCCAGTTTCTCCTCTAGATCTGCCAACATGAGACTGAATAGTAGTGGGCTCAGTGGGCATCCTTGCCTGAGCCTCCTTTCACTCCAAAAAATCTTCCCTTTTTGTTTCCCAATCCTCACCCTTATCTTAGTCTCTTCGAATATCTCCTTTATCCTCTCGACCAACCCTTCATCCATCCATCTCTCTTTCGTAACCTGCCATAACACCTTCCAGTTTACCGAGTCAAATGCTGCTTTAAAATCTACAAATGAGACCACTAACTTCCCTTTCTTCCTCTCTAAGTTCCTATTCACTCGATAATTCAGTACGTAGATGTTGTGTGCTGTTCCCATCCCTTTCCTGAAGCTTGTCTGATTGTATGGAATAATCTCTTTCTCTTCCACCTCCGTTTCTAATCTCTTTCTGAGAATCTTCGTATAAATTTTGTAGTCCACCGAAATAAGGGTGATTTTCTATACTCCTCCACCTTCTTGTCCTCTCCTATCTTAATTATCGGCATCAGCAACCCTGTCCTCCTTTTTCGTAGGCCATACCTCTCCTCTCCGAACTTTTTTTGCATACCTCCCACATTTCCTTTCTCACCCCTTCTCCTCCAAACCTCAACGCCTCGTTCTCAATATCGTCCTCACCCTTTGCCTTGTTCCTCTTAAGCCTCCTTAACGCTCTATTTAATTCCTCCCTGCTTATCCTGTTATTACTATCATCTTTCCATTTTATTATCTTCATCTTTGTACCTAACACCCTATTTTCCACTCCTTTCAACAGTCGCTTAAAGTATCCATCTCGATTTTCTCATTGATGCCCTTCCTTCCTCCTCGTTACCTATTGATCACCCCATTCCCTCCGTTCCCTGATTGATTTTTCCACCTTTTCCATATACCTACTTTTCTCTAGCTGCCTTTTATCACTTAAGAATCTTTCATGTTCTATCTTTATCCTATTATATTCCTGTTTCCCTATCTCCCCTTTTCTCCCCTTTTTTACATTTTCCTCCATTCTATTTTTACCCTCCTTACATTCTGCGTTTCATCATCCCCTCTTCGTTCCCTCCTCCTCTTCTCTTGGCCTTACTTCTTTCTTTATCCTCTTTGTTAGTTCTTTAAGCTATTCAAGGTGTGCATCCACGTCTTTCCCTTTCAGTCCTCCTATCTCCTCGTTCTCCATCCTTTCTTTAAATTCTCTCAATTTATCCTCCCCCCATCTATCCATTTTTATTTTATTTTCGCCAGTTATTTCCCTCTTTTCGCTATGCTGCTTCCATCCTGAGATTTTCAATGCCGCTATTAGCGGGAAGTTTTCTGAGCCTATTTCATTACCGACTTCCACTGTATTCATTCTCTTCCTTATTATTTTTTCTGTTAGAATTTAATCTATCACTGTCTGCCCCTTGCTTATAAAAATCACTTCCCCTTCTTCATCTCCCCTTATATTTACATTGCATATGAACCACCCCTCCTCTCCTAACAGGTTCAAAAGAGTTTTGCCCTCCCAATCTATCTCTATCTTCATCTTATCCTCTCCTTCTATACACACAAACGATCGCCACCCTCCCTTTTCCTACTTTTATTTTTCTCACCATCACGCCCTCCAGCTTTTCTTGTGGATCTTCCACTCTTTCATCTCCCATCAGCTCCTCTTTAAGCCCAGGCACCATGCATCCCATCGCTCTTCCCTTTTCATGTGCTCAGAGTTTCTTCTCTGTTGGAGACCCCGTCCCGTCTCTCCTACTATCATTACCTTCGTTTATCCTTCTCTCAAGTATTGTTCCCTCTGCTCTCAGGTCTTCTCTCTCTTCATCCCAGATCCATGCTCTCCGTTCGATTATCCACTTCCTCTTTTTCTCTCTCCGTGTCAAGTCCTCTTTAATTCTTTTATTCCTACCCCTTAGTACCCTTTTCCTTCCCATAGTTTCTCTCTTCTCCTCCTCGCTTCTTACTTCTACTATGAGCACGCCTGGTTTCCCTTCTGTCTTTCTCCCCAGTACCTCTTTCTCTTCTGCTTCTAGTCTTACTTCTATTTCATTCAGCCATCTGCGCATTCTCTCATTTTCTTCCTACAGTTTCTTATCATCCCCCTTGACTGCGTCTCCTACTTCTACCTCTTCCTTCTTTACACTCCCGCATTCCAGTTTCCTGAACCTCTCCTCAAGCAAGCTCATTTTAGTTCACCTTTCTCTCTCGCTCTCTATCTGTTTACTCTCTATACTATCCATTTTCCTAAATACCTCCTTTTTCTCGGTCTTCCACAGAGCATTCGACTCCTCCCATTTCTTTCTCATGTTTTTCACTTCCTCCCTGACTTCTTCCCTATGCGTCCTCGCTATGTCAAAACCTTCGCAGGTTTCCTCTCTGAGGCCTCTGATGAGTTTTTCGAGGCCTTCTAGTCTACTCCCCCCTGACCTCCTTACAGATGGTGTTCTCTGCCTAATCTTCTTGAGTGCTTCCTCATTTTCCCCTTTCCCATCTAACTGATCTCCATCCCTTTTATTATCCTCCGCATTCTCCCCTTCGCTACTCGTGGTCGCTGGTTGTCCCACTTACCAAAAAAATCCTTCGCGTTCGTAATATTCAAACTGTTCGATCTTTGTAGCCTTTGCAGGTTCGTAGGTCTGCCTCATTTGCTTCATACGTCCCCCCCCCCCACCTTTACCGAGCTTCACGAATACCTCTGCCTCATCGCTACTTTCTTTACTGCCCATGCTACCGTCTATGTTCGCGCTCGCCTCATTCTCTTGCCTACATTTGTTGCTAATTCTCGACCCTCTCTCTGTATCCGTCTTCTGCTGCCCTCCCTCTGTCCTTCCTGGACTTCGAGTGACCGGCATTCTGCCACTCATTCTTCCTTACGTCACGTTTTATTTTCTCTCGCTTTCAATCCCCAGTGAAATCGTTCAATCTAGATCTGAAGCCAATACTCACCTGTTACTCATCCTGCGTGAAAACACCACTTTTCACAACCGTTCCTAACCTTCAAATCCTTCTCTTCCACTTTTGACAATTATATATCATTCACCACCATTCTACCAACCTCTTCACTCTCACTTATTCCTTAGCTCTTACACACTCTACTAAACGCTCTTTCTCCTATCAAACTCCCTCTTTCCCTTCACCAAAGCCAAAAAGTTAGCACCACAAAAATCACCAACAATCGCGATCGGTACCGGAAAACAAAGCCAACAATTGATGATAAAGCCTTCGTGAAAATATATTATGTATTGAACTATATTTTAGAAAACTAGTATTTCAAATTACCTATGTTGTGCCCTAAACTCTCTGCTGTACTCGATACGACGTACATTGCCATCCTATTAGACAATTGAGCTCTGTCTGAAGTTCGACAAAGAGCTGGAGTGATTACTTCTATCTTTGGACGTTTCTTTTGTGTTTATGGTTCCCAGGCAGGGTCCTAAAAAAATGATTTATTTTTCGCAAAACCATTGAAAAAGTCAATGTTTTTAATATTCAAACTGATAATTACTAACCTTTCTATTGAAATCATCATTTTTTTTATCGTCATACATTACTTCTTTATCACTGTAGTTTTCAAATGACATTGAAGAAATTGGGGAATGAGGAAATTATGTATAAGAAGATGCCTTGCGCTTCACGTCCTTCTTTACACTTTCTATTAAGATATCATTCACCTCCTCTATAACTCCATTACGAACCTTTTCTTTTTGTGAAATTAAAAATTGCCTCGTTTTTTCTACCTTAATCCGTGCAAGAGCGTCACCATGAGCTATGTCGAACAAGTTATCCAAATTATCGCGGAAGTTTGTTCTTTTTTCTTGGAAAGCACTTGAATTTCGCTCGCTTTTCTTGTTAAGGTTTTCTTGTTAACATTGTTTCGCACAGACTGTACTTACGTGGCACTTTCATGTATTGTTTTTCCTAAAGATAGATGGTACTTAACCATGATTATTACATCTTCACTTGAGGGTAGCTTTTTTCCCTCAAGATTCTCTCTTGAGGATATTTTAATTTAATTTTAATCAGGGTCGCTCATTATATGGTTAACTTAATAGATTTCTCAAAATACTGTCAGCTGAGAAATAAGTGCTAATCGCATATTCAATAAAAATCTAACTTCGGGTACGATAGGCAATTTTTTCACTTTTCAAATAAAATTTAAGTTTCAAAATTATATATTTCTAGTGATTGGAAAAAATGCTACACTTTAATTTAATTTCGTCAGTTTAACATGTTATTGTTATATATTAGTTTAGTCATTTACGTACCAAGAAATCCAATGAATAACGCACGAATACTTTAAAATTCAAGATATAATATTGTAACCCCTATGAAGGATAGTTTCTGAAGCCAAAGGTTAGTATTTTTGGTCTAATTGTGTCAACTTTTTTTTCTGAGCGTATGGTACCAACAGTTGCATTCCCTGGCAACAAATTATTATATTTACGAAAATTAACAATAATTAGTGATTTTAATCATTTTGAGACAATTTAAGGTCCCAGGACCACGGTTTAAATTTATTTTAAAGAGAAAAGAAAAATATACATTTATTTTTTCACCAAATAGAAAAAGTTTAGGGGGTATAGCACATATAGTCACAAATGGACGAGACTCTCTTCTTAAAATAGTCGGGAAGCACGAAGAAGTGGGCAAAGGAGCGTTTCTGTACAAAGCAGCGGAGGAGGCTGCTGAAACACTCGACCTTGACTGAAAGCCCGGATTAAGAAAGCACAGGAGAAAAACTTTCGTGAACAGGTCCTCGACAAGACACATACTATCTAGTTGTTCAACTCATGCGGGAACAACCTACATCCAAAGGCACAATGCGGAACTAAGAGTGCTTTATTACCATCTCTGTCATTTTTACGGCATTAGCCCTAATACGGCTCTGCTAAACGCTCCTAAGCAAATTGAGTCAATTGTCGAGAATGAGAAGTGCCGCATATACTGGCACTTCATATTCTCAACAATTCTTTTTGTAGTGCAGTCAAGGCCTGACATAGTTCTCCTTGACTTCGAGAAACTCACCATGTTCGTCATCGAATTTTCGGCACTACCTGACAAAAACATCATAGGCAAAAAGAATGAAAATAAAGAGAGGTATAAAGACCTTATAAGGGAGTTCCGACGGCTATACCCGAAAAATTCTGATTAGCTAATCATCCTGATCATCGGCGCTCTTGGAGGTGCCAAGCTTTCACTGATCAATAGCCTGAAAAGCATCCCTGCCGTTCAACAAAATGCTCAGACACTTGCGGGAAATATGCAGAGGGCGGTTGTCCTGTAGATGCTCCGTGTTCTTAGGGTACACGAGACTTTTGCCGGATCATCGTATTGAGTCCGACAGAGACTGTAACCAAATATTCCACTGTCGTCAGACGTGGTTACGGCTGAAATTTTACCGTGATTTTGCTGTGAGCGAGTGCAGTTTTTCAGATTATTACCCGCTCCCGGCGTAAGGGCGCGGTTGTCCTTATGACAAAGTTTGAACTACATATATAAATATATAGATTATTAAAAAATAAGGTTAACAACCACCGCAGGGTCCCACTGGGAGCAACTGCCATCTAAAAAATGACACCGGCTCCCA
>JAABKJ010010191.1:0-11027 GCA_011634705.1 Andricus grossulariae
GTTCTTGTATAGATTCTCTACGATGCCTATGATTGGCCAGAGCGCTCCATGGTGGGAATTGCTCGAACTTGATTGGCAAGTCAAGTTTGACGAGGAATGGTTTCCATTCAAAATCGTTCAATAAATATATTTTATATTTCCTAAAGCTTTTAGTTCGGAATTGATAATTATTGTTTGAAAAATTTGAACAACTCTTATAATAAAAAAACTTAATATTGCAACATAAACAAAATTTAAAGAAACCAACATAAATACCATAAAATTGATGAACCCGCATGCCTCAAAATGTATAAGTTTCTAAATAAATTGCAATAACTCTGAATTCTTAAAATTTAGAACTTAAACTTGTGTATCATTTGGTGTAAAAGCCCTTAAATTTCAAGCAACATTCTAACCTATTAATTATTTACATTTCAAAGTGGAATATATATTTTTTTAATTGGGAAGGCAAAGCCTTAACATATTCAAAAGCCTTTTATTTTAAAATCCAAGAATTTGAAGACTTTCAATTACATTCACATTTGTATATTATATTTGGATTCTTTCGTCCATTTAATAATTAAGAGCCCTTCAATTATAATGCCGTTTTTAATTAAAAAATATTTTTAATTGAATGGTACAAACTTAGCATTTAAATTTGAACGCTTTCAATTTTCAATTAGAAAAGCTTCTAACTTCAAAGACTTATTACCGATCTTATTTTAAACAAATTTTGTATGTAATAAAAAAGCCCTCTGAATGCGAACATTTTGAATTTCTAAAACAATCGAAACTGATTAGATGAAACTAGAAGCTTAACAATTTGCCAATTTTAACGCTTTCTGTTTAAAAGTTTTCGAATTTAGTGATTTCCAATGTTCTAACTTTGAAACTTAAACTTTTTAACTACTGAAGCTTTGAAGCCATCAAATTTGATTATTTATAAATTATATAAATTTCGACCTTCAATTTTAAACTGAATTTCAAACAAACAATATTCTGAAATTAAAACTGGTACATATTGGTATTCTTTTTGAAACTTGAGCGTCCAAATCCTACAATTTAGAGGCTTCCAATTTCCAAATCCTCGAATTTGACTTGACGCTTAAATCTTTAAAGTTGTCAAATTTTTACAAATCTAAAAGTTCGACATTTCTATATTAGAAAATTGAAACATGAAGGAAATTAAAGTATCCACAAAAGAGAGAGTAAAAACTGGTAGCTTTACAGTTGGAAGAACCTCAAACTGCTCATATAAATATTAAGATTTACAAATTAAAAATCTGAACTTAACATTTCGAAAATAAACCTAACTCTAAAATTTGACAGCTCTAAATTTGAATATTAAAAACTTCCGATTTGTAGCTGTTGAAATGATAATTCTTCAAAATTAATTTGATCTAAAGTTGTATTCTGTAAAGCTGGATGCCTCCAATCTAAAATTGTCGTAATTGAAAGACAAAATTTCATTTCTTTTACATTCAAGTTTTATTCGAAAATTCAATTGATTCTGTACAAAATGATATTTTAGAATTTGCTACTCTTTTCAGTCTATAGAACCTGAATTTAAACAATTCAATCTCATCTGCATTTAATTTTACTAATTTAGAAGCACCTAAACTTAACACTTTGGAAATGGACCCATTCAAATCTGAAAGCCGTGAAGGATATAAAATTTGACGGCTCTAAATTTGAATATTAGAAACTTCCAATTTGTAGCTGTTGAAATGATAATTCTTCAAAATTAATTTTATCTAAAGTTGTATTCTGTAAAGCTGGATGTCTCCAGGCTAAACATTTCGTAATTGAAATATAAAATTTCATCTCTTTTACATTTGAGCTTTATCGCAAAATTAAATTTTGTCTGTAGAAAATGAGATTTTATAGTTGCTAGTTGTTTCAATGTATCAACCTGAAAAATGTAATTTTAGCTGCATTTAATTGTACCTGCTTATACACTGGAAAATGAAATTGTGCACGGTTTCGGTTATGGCCTTCGACTCAAATCCAGACCGTCCGAACGTAAACAGGCAGTGCCACATGAATAATTTCTGTTGGATTTTTAGGCATGACGCAACCTGATGCAACACACGCGCTGTGAGTTCGACCCTCGAGCTGTTTGTCAAACTTGGCTGAGCAGCATCTCCCGCGCTCCCCGCATCAAAAAACCGCCACGGTATCAATTCTCGGAACGCACAAATTCAGTTGACGGCAATCCAGGTTTCAGTGTACAAGTAAAATTAGACGCAGCTAAGATTGCATTTTTTAAATTAGGTTCTACACAACATTGAAAAATCTAGCAAATTCTAAAATCTCATTTTCTACAGAATAACTTTAAATTTTTTGAACTTATAAGTAGTGTCTCTTCGTCATAGAAATTAATGAGCTTTTAAGCTGTTGATGTGGTTTGTAACTCTGGCTTGACATAAATCAACGCTTGCATGGACTTCGAAGTAAAAGCTGAAAGTTTTCAAAAATAAACAGTTTAAAAAGCTCGACTGCTGGGCTCCAAAGCCATAGAAAGTGCATGTTTACGTTGAAGCAGTTAATAATTGAGTTTGGAATTTCATGGTTGAGCTACGAAACTGTAATCGCATTGAATTGGCGATCGCATTTTCACCACAAACGGCCCTCATCCGAACTTCAGTCGCTTCATATTCTGCAATTTAAGGATCATAACTAGACTGAGTTACTAGTGAATAAATATAATAATCGGCAATTAATAATTTAATTTAAAAAATACAAATACTGATTCTCGCAAACTGCTGATTCAATTGGACATTTTCAGTACGGATGCATGGAACATAACCTGACGTTGTCTGTAATTGTCGGTAAAAGAAATATACTCTTTTATTATAAACCGATACTAGAAATATTAAGGTAAATAATATGAAATATGATTCGTTTGATTCTTGGAAACTTTTAGGCTTCTATCATTTTCAATTTAGGGGCCATCAATTATTATTACAACTGTGTCATCTAGTATAAAAATATCGTACAGGTTACTTTAGTGTGTACTATCCTGTACAGTTGGTCATACATTTTTATAGATTTTTCGAGTAACAGTTAAATGGGAACTAAAAGAACTCGAACATTTGGAGTAACGATTGCGATCATAATAAAAGATACTAAAATTTAATAAAATGAGGTTACACACCATTTTATAAAATCTTTTGAGAAATCACAACATCTAAAAAATTTTATAACAATTTAGATCATTGAAACCCTTTTTGAAAAGACTTAGATATTTTTAATTCTTGTTTAATATGTCGTCAATCTGGATGAAAAGAAAATCAAAAGACTAATCCAATTATATCGATATTGAAGTGATTAAAACGTTATTGCAATCTTTTATTAATTACCAAACTTTAACTTTATAGTAAATTCATAATAAATGTAATGTATGCAAGTATGTTTCATATTGATTATTCAATATGAAATACTTAAAATTCCTAACATGTCAAGTCGAAATATATTGCATTTTCCACAAAATAGTTGAATATCCAACCAAAAAAGATGTATTTTCAACCAAAAGTAGAATAGTTAAATTTTCAGTTGAAAAAAACAAATTTTCAACAACAAACAACGAATTTTTAACAAAGTTGTTCAATTTCCAACCGAACTGTTGCATTTTTAATCACAAAGGATTAAATTTCTACCAAAAGAGATGCATTTTCAAACCAAAAAGACAAATTCGCAACAAAACTGTTGAATAGTCTACTTACTAGGAAAGATTTTTCAGTCAAGAGAGAAAAAAATTAAAGTAAATTTTGGATTTTTCTAGCAAAAAGGACGAATTCTTTAGAAAACAGTTGAATTTTTAACCCAAGAAGCTCAATTATTGACATAAAAAGTTCATTTTTAATCAAGAAAGATGACTTTTCAAGCTTAAAAGATGACTCTTCTACCAAAAAGATGAATTTTCAATCCAGAACTACGAATCTTCTCTCTGAGAAGTTAAATGTTCAACAACAAAATTTACTTTTTGTCCAAAATAGTTGCATTTTGAGCCGGATAATTAAATTTCAATAAAAATAGTTGAAGTAATTAAAGTTTAAGCAAAATGGTGAGTTTTCAAACAAAAAAGATAAACTTTAATCAACAACAGTTGCTTTTTCAACAATATACTTGAATTTGAAAGTCAAAAAGACGAATTTTGCAGAAGACAGTTAAATTTTCAACAAAAAAGTTCATCTTTAACAAAAATTTAATTTTCAACCTAGAAAGATGAACTTTTAATCCAAAAGGATGAGTTTTCAACAGAACAGTTACATTTTTGACCAAAAAAGATGATTTTTGATCAAATAGTTGAATTTCCAATAAAATAATAGAATTTTGAACAAAAAGAGATAAATTCTGTACCAAACATATTAATAGTAGACTTTTCAACCAAAAATAATTAACTTTAAACCAAAAATAGTTACAGATTTTCTTATTTTTGTTCTATTAATTTAGTTCACATTTGGACGAAAAAAGGGGAAGTTTCTTGGAAACCGAGGAAGAGATAGAAATTCTTTAAAAAAGGGGAAATGAGGAGAGCAGAGGAAAGAGTGTGAGGTCTGCGTTATACTATAATTTAGGATACACGGATTTCATATGAAGTTGATTTTTTTTAATATTACGTAGCAGTATCGATTTACCCCCATCCCCATGCAACAGATCGTAAATCCCACCCACCCCCTGCCCAAAAAAATCTGTTACGTAAATTATTATGGATGACTCCCTACTATCTACATGGACTGCGATGCGAGTCTTCCAAATCCCGGTTAGGTCAGGCGCCAACTCTCCGATTTTGTAACGGGAAAGTCCAGTCTTGATTCCTGCTTCTGGAATTTTCTGCCAATTTCTCTCGCAATTTCTTTTTTCATTGAAAATATTTTTTATTGCAATTAGCTATTAAATTTATTTGAGTGAAAAATTTGATTTTTCAACCTTTACCACTTTTATTTTTTACTTCAAGTAAGTCTTTTTATACAAAATTCTCATTCTTTAAATTCAATTGAACATCTGTATTTTGGGTTTATACCGGCACTGTAGCCTAGTGGACATCATGCTCGCCCCTAGAATTCAGTTTCGAGCAATGCAGTATTTATTATTTTAATATGAGATAAAAATAATGATAGTATAATAAGAATAAAATTAATGTTCAAATATAAAGAAATAGTGAAATAAAATGACGTTGGAGTAGAATATAAATAAAATATATTGTCCATCATTATTATAGTATTCATATTTTGAAATTAGGATAAAGAGTGATGTTCTTCAACAAAAAATTGCATAAGGAATCAGAATTTTGCGAGGATGTCAAATTAAAATAAATTTAACAGTCAATTACAATAACGAAAATTTGAATGAAAAAAAAATTGGCAAAGAATGCCGGCAGCAGAAATTCAGCCCGGACTTTCCGATTGCAAACACTGAACCGGGAGTTAAAAGACTCGCAACGCGGTCCATGTAACTTGGGTGAATTTTTTTTAAAGCAGTTTTTCGTGAGAGTGGCTAAAAAGTGCATTTTATTACTTTAACATATTATAAGTTTGGTAATGACCTATTACTGGGAGGAGTGTGCATCCAAATAAAATTGCGAAGAGTGAAGGTTCGCTTTATTAATATACTTAAAATTATGCAAAATGAGTTTTTTTTTTATAAAAAAAGGGAAAAGTTTCTAGAATCGGGAAGAGCTGATGAGAAGTGAACTGGGCGGAATTGGATTTAAAATCAAGCAGTTCCGGGGAAGAACGGCTTCCGTCGTGAATCCACTTAAGGTCGATGTCCGGAACTCCTGACGACAGCCTTCTAATTAGCGACGCCAAACCTACACTCTGCAGATCTTGCTCGATCTTTTTTGTTGCCGCAGCACTTTTTTCTGCTGGGAACAAAGTCGATCTGTCGTTAAATAATAGTCGCGTGCACTCGACTTGCTAACGGCGTTGATTCGTTAATTGTGTCCAGAAGAAAAATACACAGAAACGCTGTTCAGTCAGCACCAGCCTCACTTTAAATTATAGACCACATTCTGTCTGGTGTTCTACTTACGAGAAGTCTTTTAATCGAGCTTTCAATTTTTAATAAATATCGACATTCCTTTCACCGACTAGAGGCTTTATTATTTAACTTTTTATGACGCTTAAGGAAATTGCGAAATTTAAGATATATTTCGTCTGGTTTCGTATGTAGGTTTCAGATGTAGATAAATGTGACTAAAATATTATTTAGGGCCCATTCACAAAATACGTGGTCCATTTTTCAGGAACTTTTAACCCCCCCCCCCCTGCGTGATGCTTTATCCATTGTTATTAACACAGAAAATAATACTTTGATAGACCCCCCCCCCCTGAACGTATCACGTATTTTATGAATGACCCCTTTAACTTATTTTTATATTTGATGAAACTTTTCGTGGTCTTTTTAATTATCTTTTAGTCAAACAATTTACGATAAATTTGATTAGGTTTTATATAAAGAATGGAAAACATTTTCCGGGTGTTCCAGATGTTTATGCACGTGTTCCTTTTTATAGGAAAGATGGAGAGAATTCTAAATTTTTTAAATCTCTCACACTATGTCGCTTATTAATCAGTATTTTCTTATCTCAACTCAATCGATCTGAAGAAATAAATTTCCATAATGAAACAACAAAAAATTGTTTACAAAAATAATAATTGTTCAAACACTTCAAGTATAAGTTCTAAAATAAGAAAATACTGGACAATAAGCGACATAGTGTAAGAGAATCGAACAAACTAAAATTTTCTCCAGCTTTTCTTTGTAAAGGCACAAGTGAATGATTATTGATTTTTTAAATAATTGCAAACTATCTTTTATCAAAAATGTTACTCTGAACATTCATTAACTGTGTCCTTATTTAAAAAAAGTAGTGATTTCTCAAGATTTTCAGGGGAAAAAAATTGTTTGAACAAATGAAAAATGTTAAAATAATTACCGAATATCCTTAAAAAATATATATTACTCCCCGCATTCGTTAATAGTATCACCAATTGTAGAAAATGATAACTTCTTTACGATGAACAGGAGTAAACATTGTTTAAATAAATGAAAATGGTTTAAATAATTGGCAAATATGTTGAAAAAGAAATATTATTCTTGAAATTCATAAACTGTATCATTTATCCCGAAAAATAATAACTTTATACGTTAAAAAATAAAAATTTCTGAAAAAAGATCTTTCTCCTTCGCTCCGGTGGGATTCGAACACCAACGTCTTCCGATTTCCGGTCAGGTGCTTTAAGCACTAAAATACAAGAAAGATCGAAGGCAGATGCTTTTTCCAATATACGCCTTTCCTAGCAAGGAGTTATGTCTTTTGAAAACAAGTTAAATTAGATGGAATCTGTATTATTATCGGAGTTGGTAACGATCGATTATATGTAGATAACAATCTCGATGTTAAGTTGTGTAGCTACTGGTCCTTTATTCTTAATAGTTAGAGCTTTCGCCTTTCGACGAAGGGCCTCATCAGTTCAATAAAAAATAAGACGCCTATTTACCACCTAAAAAGACTGATTCGTAGGATAGTTATAACTAAGTACAATAAGAGGTAAAGTACAAAGATAAACATAACCTCAACTTACGTCCGAAGTCACTACATCAATGTAGAAACACCGTCGCCACAACTCATATATGTATAAATTAGTAATTTGTTTTCATGATAGAATAGCAAACAAAAAAGGGGTTTTTTATCAGACCCATTCTGCATTTGTTTATAAAAATTGTTTGAATAATTGGTAAACAGCAGCTATTCTGTACTTATTGTAAGGGCACATTATTATCTGTCATATTTTATACAAAATCTATGGATTCAAAATAGTGAATCATTGCGAATCACGAAAAAATGACTTTTGTTAAATAGTTTGTTTATAACATTAAACACCATTTTATTCTTACTCCAACCTACTGGAACTTATTGTTAGTTAGTCATTACATTGATTTATGGCATGTTTTAATAAATTTAAACATTTGAAATGAAATGGTATCACTGAAAATTTAGACAAAAAAAGTGTAAACTTTGTTGTTAAATAACAAATGTTTGTTTAGTTAGAGTGAATTATTCGCAGCCATTCCTTATACTTCGAAGAGTTACGGTCATTTATAGAAAAAAAAACGTCAAAATTCGTTAAGATCTGTAGGTCGATTTTTGTCCAGTTTTTCTCAGACTTGTTTGCTTTTTTCGGGATGTTCCTTTCAGGATTCGATAGAGCTAAGTGATAGCTCGAAAGTACTTTTGTGTTAAAAAAAATCAAGTGCATTAAAGTAATGTTTCCTGTAAAATTCGAGTTTTGGCACTAACGCCCTTATGCCCCGGGACCCTTCTTATTATCTCTCCAACTGGAAAGCTTTAAAATAGCCCAATTAAACTCAAATCTCTGCAAATGCATTTGTAGAATAAGCCCTTGATTTAAGTCAACTTTCCTTGAAGAGGAAGGAAAATTTTCTTTCCCTCAGACCTGTTCTAAATTCCAACAGAGGTTGATTGTGTTTAGATAGAATACTCCCATAGACACAGAATAACGGTTAATCCTAGCCCTACGTAGTTGCACTTGAGAAGAAGGTGGTGGCGTTGAGTGTCGTACAAACTTATTACGAAGCAATTTGCAAGTCTTATGAGAGAAGGCAAGAAAGAGAACCTCGAAGTCGAGATTTAGAAGGGTGCGAGAGTTAAAGCTCGTGATGTAAGTGAAGGAGCCTCTGAAAGGCATTTAATTCGGCTCGTTATACCCACTTGCTTCTGGTTAAGAGAAAAAAAAATAAAACTAAGAGAAAACTAACACTAGTACACAATGATCTACATGAAAAACAACCTAGACGTTTCACTTGAAAGCTCTTCGCTCTAAAGAAAATACAAACTACTAAAGACCCTTGTATTTCTATAGAGGAAGTGAAGCAACGTTTATACACCTAATTGAAACTTTTCAGTTTTAGTGCAACTGACATGAGAAAATGGAATGGTTTTGAAAATTGGACTCCCTCGTTTTAGAAACGTTTTCAAAAGAATGAAAGCTCTACAAATAGGGTTGTCCAAAAAAGGCTCTCCTTGAAGAGTGAAAACGCTTTTTGACTTTTTCAGTGTAAGAAAAACTTGATCGGAAGATTAAGTTCCAAGTGTTGCCTCAAAAAAATTTAAGTTGAAAACGGCAAAAAAGTCAAAAACTAATTTTTTTATTCGCAGCAACGAATTAACCAAAAATGATTAGGACCATCATTTAGGGCATCTATCGTAGTTACAGGAAAAAATGTAAATAAATTTTTTATTAAAATTTCTGATGTCCAAAGGTAATTAAAAATTACAGCTTTATTGTAATAGGCCGAGATTTCCATTCGATATAATTTTTTTAGCATAATATTGCTACAGGTCATTTTCCTCGGCTCCTAATGTACTAAAAAAAATGATTAAAATTTCAAAATTTTTTTAAGATAAAGAAAATTAGCCCAAAAGATCGTCATTTTTGTATAGTTTTACTAAAAAAATTACATTATTCACCATTTGCAGAACGGCTTTATAAATTTAAAAAAGTGCTTTTTCCAGCGCCAAAAACTGTTTTACATTAAACACAATTATCGCATCTGAAAATTTCTCACGTAAAAGCTGTTTTATAGGTTAACATACATTTAAAACTTTTTTTGACATCTCATTTCCGTAAGGTGAATAACTATGGCAATACACAAGGAAAATGATTGAAAACAAGAATCATATGATTTTTGTGTTTAAGATAATATACTTAATTATGATCTATATGTTGGATAATTTTACAAAATATTTTATAATATAGTTTTGTAACATAAAAAATCCATTGATAATTTCGAAAAATTTTTTAAACTGGAAATTTCGAAATTTGGAAAAATGGAAAAATTGCTACGAAAAGTTACTTTTTTCAATTTAAAGAAGTCAAAATTTGTTTTTCACAGTTTTAAACGAGAGAAAATATTAGAATAGATGAAATTTGATTCAAGTAACTCTGGGATAGTTTTTTATTAAAAAATTGTTTATTGTTTATATCTGTCTGTGATTTAACAAACATTTTCAGCTAAATTTATAATAATTTCTAATTTCATAAAAATCTATAATCATACAATTATTAGAAGACTTTCTGTAATCAAAGACAGAAATAAACAAAAAAATTTTACACAAAGAAAAAACTATCCTCAACTTAATTAAACAAAAAATTATTTGTTTAATTTTCTCATCGTATAAAACTGTGCAAACAACATTCCCAGAAAAAAAGTTATGCATAGTGGGAAATATTATGTACAATTTCAATTTTTTTGTACAAAAAATGAATGAAACGTATGAAAATGATACATAATATTTCGCACTATAAATTTTTCGCCTGAGGTTTTACGTCTTAAAATCGAAAGATCAAGTTATTCAAAAAAATGAAGTGAGATTAAGATATAGCAAAAGTGTATTTTTGTAGACATTTTTCCTAGGAATAATTTTGCTGTTTTGACTGTTTTTCATATATCACCTTGTTCTCGAGAAAATTTTGATTTTTAAGATTGTAAATGAATTTCTTTTTAAACGGCTGTGTTAACGATTTTGCTCTTTATCAGAAAATAATTGCAAGATATCGCGATACAAAATTAAGAAAAATGTTTTTGGTATTCGCCCTTTTAGTTTGAAGTAATTTCAACCAAAACGCGACCTTAAAACAATGCTAAGATTATTATTAACAATCATAAATGAAGCCTTCATGTACGTCACATCCATTTATATACAAGTGTGGTAAATATTTTTGTTTTCTCTGTCACAGTTCTGAAAATATTCAGTAACATAAAAATGTTTTCAAATACAGTATAAACTCACATAATCCTGTATCTCTTATTTCCTGTCACCTTTATTTCCCGTTGACTGTAGACGGTTATTTCCATTTGCGAAGTTCCGGCAACTCCCACCACGGTCCCAGTATATTCTCCTCCGCGTCAGTGGATGAACAATTAAAGAAAAGAGGCCCTAAGAGCGGGAAGCCTTGAATTGAGTACTTTGACATGGCGTCATGGGAATACGTCTCACGACGTTTTCGAGAAAATAT
>JAABKJ010010193.1:0-11026 GCA_011634705.1 Andricus grossulariae
ATCGAGCGCGAAGCGCGAGAACCAACAGTCGCGCGCCCTAGGCGCGCTCAAACTTGCGAGCGAAGCGAGCCGCGCGCCTTGCGCGCTATGAGAATGTGCCCGCGCGGCGGGCAGATTTTTTGTTCTTATTTTTAGAGGGTGGCCGTAGGTCAGAGAATACCTGGAAATCAAAGAAAAGTCATGGGATTTTTATATGTCAGGGAAAGTCAGCGAAAAAAAATTTTCAAAAGTCAGGGGATTTCTATGAGAGGCAATTTAAATAATTGCCAAGGATACAACATTTTTTTATTTTAAACTAAAATTTGTTTAATCCGTTTAGAAAAGATTCTGGTCTTTAAATGTGAATGGTAAAACCTGATATGATATTCTTGTTAGTAATTTATTTGCCTTGTATTTCAATTTTTTTTGCAGTAGCTTCCTCCTGACGATTATATTTTCAGTTAAGAATTGTATTATTTGTTTGAAAATTTAACAATTTCATTAAAGTTTCACTTTTCTGTTGAAAATTCATATTTTAATGTGAAAATTCAATTAAAATACTTCTTGGTTTAAAATTCAACTGTTTCTTTGAAAATTCGTCTTTTTGGTTTAAAAATTCATCTGCTTTAGTAGAAATTTAATCTTTTCTTTTCTGCTAAAAATTCAACTGTTTGGTTGAAAACTAACCTTCTTCGGTTGATGATTCAATTTTTTGTTGTTGAAAATTCGTCTTTTTTTATTGAATTCAACTGTTTTTTTTTTAAATTAAAAAATTTATTAGGTTGAAAATTGAACTGTTTGGCTGAAGGTTGAACCGCTTTGTTATAAAAATTATTTTTTTCTTGAAGATTCATCATTTTAGTTGAAAATTCGTTGAAAATTTAACTATTCCAGTTGAAAATGCATCTTATGTTGTAGCTGAAAATTGATCTTCTTTATTTGAAAATTTTACTAATTGGGTAAATATCACTTTAGCATTTTTTGCTGAAAATTGATATTTTAGTTCAAAATTTCCTATTTTTGGGTTAGAAATGCAACTGTTTAATTGAAAATAAACTTATTGTGGAAAATTTATATTTTCGGGTTGAAAGTTTAATTGTTTTACAGAAAATTCGTGTTTTCGTTTGAAAGTTAAACAATTTGGATAAACAATTTTTTGTCTAGTCTGAAAAATTGTTATGTGTTGAAAATTCGTCTTTTTGAATGAAAACATCATCTTACTTGGAAATTCATCTCTTTGGTTGAAGATTTCAGTCTTTTGTTAAAAACTCGTTTTTTTGGTTGAAAATTAATTTTTTTTATTGAAAATGTATTTTTTCCACTTTTGGTTAAACATTTTTCTTTTTCAGTTGAAAATCCAACTATTTGTTTAAAAAAATTGTCTATTTTGGTAAAAAATGTATCTTCTCGGTTGAAATTTGTCTTTTTGGTTTTAAAATTCACCTCTTCTGGTACAAATTTCATCTTTCTTTGTCCTATTATATTTTTCGTCGAGAACTAATATTTTTGTTGAAATTTAAGTTTCTTGATTGAAAATTTAACTGTCTTCTAATAAAGTCGTCTTTTTGACACGAAAATCTCTTTTAGTTAAAAATTCGACCATTTGGTTGAAAATTGATTTTTGTGGATTGAAGATTCAACTATATGGTTAAAAGCTGAACTATTTGGTTGTAAATTAAACTTTTTGGTTAATAATTAATTTTGTTGTTGAATATTCAACTATTTTCTCGAAAATTCATCTTTCTTGATTGAAAATTAACTTTTGTTGTTCAAAATTAATCTTTTCAGGTTTGAAATGCAACTGTTTTCTGAAAAATTTGACTTTTTAGCTTAAATATTCAACTATTTGGTTAAAAATGCAATTGTTTTGTTGAAAATTTATCCTTTTGGATTGATATACAGTCGAAGCTCTTAATAAGACTGCTCCGAATAAGACCGGTTCCCCTCATCCTTGCTCGAGCTCGCCGTGGGGCTTTTCCCACTCACACTGACTTCGAAATTCCAGTCAGCCGCTCCCAATAGTGCCGCCCTAGAAATCGCAATTTTTATGGTTTTTAGGAGATTCTTTTATATTATTTTAATATAATATCGAAAAATATTATAAAATATGAAAATATCACAATAAATATTCGATATATTTGAATAATATGAAAAAAACTCTCCTAAAACCATAAAAATTGTGATTTCTACGGCGGCACTATTGGGAGCGGCTGACTGGAATTTCGAAGTCAGCGTGAGAGTGGGAGAAGCCCCTCGGCGAGCTCGAGCAAGGATGAGGGGAAGCGGTCTTATTCGGAGCGGACTTATTGAGAGCTTCGACTGTAATTCATCTTTTATGGTAGAAAAGTCATCTTTTTGGTTGAAATAAATTTGTAATTTTGAAATTTCAATCTAAAATTCTTTTATTCTGTGACCGGGACAGTTAAAAGGGACCTATCTTCGAAAAAATCGATTTTCACTTTTCTGTCGACTCTGATAGAAAAAAGTACGCTCTTTTTAATGAAACAAACTGTACATTTTTTACTGCATTATTTATTTTATAAACGCACTTCAGAGTAGAACATAGTAACTTGAAATACTTAAAAACAAAAAAAACTTAAAACTTGTTTTCGGACGATAGGTCTCTTATAACTGTCCCAGTCACGATGTTGAAAATATTATAAGATTAAAATGGTGGTTATTTAAAATAAAAGACAGTCAAATTCAGCTACACCTTTTTTCTTCATATTTAAATAGATTCTTTAGTACAGTATGTGCAATTTCTTTATTGCATTATATGAAAATATTGAATGTGTCATTATAAACGTACTATATTTTTTTATAATAAAGAATGTATATTTACATTCGCTTCGGAAGTGTTTGATGGGTGAGATTTTATATAAATGACATGTATTAAATTGACCTTGCGTGACCAGAATTTTACTCCGCGGATATGTATTAACGCACGAATAGTAATTACAATTTTTTATAATGTCGGAAAATTATTTAAAAAGCTCTTTTTATTACCGAAAGGCGAAATGAATAGGCTGCCAATCATTTATCAAGTACACATAAATAATCTTCTCCTTGAAATGGAAAGTAAAAGTAATCGAAAGTCAGGGAAAAAATGATTACATAAGAATGATAAAATGCAAGTATGATGAGGGAGGTTTACGTTTTTTACGTAAGTAGACTAATTTATTTCAAATTTTAAAAAGATTCTTCGTAATATTTCCAAATTACGTAAACAAAAAAAAGACTCAAAGGAACTAAGGGGCCATCAATAATTTACGTAACATTGGGGGGAGGGGGAATTCTTATAGAAAATTCATGAATGCAAAATTGTAGTATATAGTTAATATTTACTAATTACAATAAAAGATTCTAATAACGTTATAAAGATTTCAAATATCGGTATCATTAGAAGAGCATTTCAGATTTTTTCATCATTCTGTAAAAAAAAATATCCATAAAAACAAAATTTTCTCACAAATTTGGAAATTACTACAATACTACCACCCGCAAAATCATTCAATATTTTTTAAGTTTATCGGGTTAAGATAAGATACTTGAATATATTCCAAGGGATTTCAGAGGATTTCCAAATATTTCAAAGGATTTTTAAGGAATTTGAACGGATTTTACGGGACGTTATACGATTTCCGAGGATTTCAGTAATTTTAAAGAATTTTAGACACTCAATAAGGTATTTTAATAAATTTTCCAGGATCTCACGAAATTTCAAGGGATTTTATCATGTTTTAATGAAATTTCAAACAATTTAGTCACAAGAATTGAGTAATTCTAAAGCATTTCGAAGATTTGAAATTTTTTTCAATATTTCAAGGTATTTTCAAAGATTTTAAGAAATTTGAAAGATTCAGAATATTTGAAACGATACTAAGGAATTTCAATAGATTTCAAGATTGGAAGGGATGTCAAGAGAATTCAAAAGATTTTGGGGTATTTTAAAAGATTCTAAGGAATTTCTAGGAGCTTTAAAAAATTTGAAGGAATTTCAAAAGATTTGAAATAATTTAATATATTTTTAAGAATTTCCAGGTATTTTCAAGAGACTTAAAATATTTCAAGGAATTTCCAAGTATTTTAATGGTTTTAAGAGATTAAAACATTTTTGATTCGGTTCTAAATAATTTATTACAATTTCTATTACAATTTCGGAAGATTTTGAATTTCAGTAATTTTAAGGGATTTTAAAGGCTCTCAATAAGGTATTTTAATAAATTTCGCAGGATTTTAAAGGCTTTCATAGGACTTTAATTATTTCAAGGTATTTCCAAAGATTAAAAAGAAATTAAAACATTTGAAAAGATTGTAGGATATTTTAAAAGATTTTAAGGAATTTCAATGATCTTCAAGAATTTCCAAAGGATTTGAAAGATTTCAGGGAATTTTTAAAGATTCCAAAGAATTTTCAAGAGCCTGAAGAAATTTCCAGAGATTTCGAAAGATTTCTAAGGACTGGAAATATTTTAGGTTTTTTTAAAGGTTTCCAATGAATTTTCAAAGGAAAAAAAAATTTCAAGGAATTTCAAGGATTATCATCGAGTTCATTTAACTCCATAGGATTTCAAGAGATTTTATAACATTTTAATCAAATTTCAAAGGGTATGTATTTACAAGAATTCATACATTTTAAACCATTTCAAAATTTTTTCAGAATTATAAAGATGGTAGTATATTTTTAAAAATTTCAAGAAATTTCTAAAATTTCCAAGAAATTTCAAAGCATTTGAAAGATTTTAGGGTATTTTTAAAGATTCCAAGGAATTATTCAAGAGCCTGGAAACATTTCTAGAGATTTTAAAATATTTCAACGGATTGGAAATATTTTAGGGTATTGTAAAGGTTTCCTAGGAATTTTCAATAGATTTTTAAAAAATTCAAGAAATTTCAAGAATTATCCTCGAGTTTTTTTAACTTCGCGGGATTTCAAGAGATTTTATAATATTTCAATGAAATTTAAAAAAATTTATTTACAAGAATTGAGGCATTTCAAGACATTTCAAAGATTTTAAAGAATTGTAAATATGGTAGGATGTTTGAAAATATTTCAAGGAATTTCAATCATTTTCAAGAAATTTCAAGAGATTGGAAAATTTCAAGGTATTTTTAAGGATTCCAGGGAATTGCCTAGAGCTTGAGACAAATTCAAGGAATTTCAAAGGATTTCGAAGGATTGGAAATATTTTAGGATATTTTAAAAGAATCTAAGAAATTTTCAAAAGGTTTAAAAAAATGTCAAGGAATATCGAGTTTATTTAACTTCACGGGATTTCAAGAGATTTTATAATATTTAATTGAAATTAAAAGAATTTATTCACAAGAATTAAGGAATTTCAAAGGATTTCAACGATTTAAAGAGATTCCACGCTATTTCTAAAGATTTTCAAGTGCTTTGAAAAAAAATTCCATAAAAACAAAGTTTTTTCACAGTTTTTGAAATAACTGCTAGCCCCAAAATCAGTCAACATTTTTTAAGTTTATCAGGCTTTATACTATTTATTAAATACGTCCTTGGATTTGGTAATCTATTTTTCCAAATTTGACAACAGATCTCGTTCTATATTACATTTTATTAACATTTATTATGACCGAAATCGTTCTTTAAAATGTTTAGATCATTTTCGGTCACGTATAGTCTGTCCAAAAATGTACAAAAATGCATAACCGATATGAGATAATTGGAGATATGTGCTAGTAATTAAAAAAAAAGTTTTTATTCAGTATTTTTCTACTAGACGACACAGCTTTTTATACGGTTTAATTTTCCAGAAAACCCTAAGAATCAAACATTATTTTTAATAAATCTGAATAATTTTAATATTCGAATAATAAAATAAATTAAAAGTATTATTATATATGATTATTAATCAATATTATTTCACTGGGAATTCCAACCGAGTGGCTGCACACCCGTAATTTCTTTAAATTCCGTTTTAATAATTCCTTCTTTAGAAAAAAAATATTATATAATATTACTTTTTTTTTAATTTACGACTTGTTACACGGGGCAGGGGAGAGGTAAAAAAGTGGAAAAAATTTGTTACGTAATTTATGGATGTCCCCTAAATGGAATTGCAAAGCAGCGTCTCTGAATTCTCATCGTAATTTTAAAAATCAATAACATGGAGTGTGCATTATATTTTTTTATAGAAAGCATCAAAAGTTGTAATGATACTGCTGTGAGTTAATAAAATATACTTTTTCCTTCTAATAGTTCCTGACTATATATACTTGTGAAATTCAATGAAGGAAGTGATAGAGGGCATTGGCCCTTGCCCCTATATACTTGTCACTTTCGGTATGTGTGGGTTCCTATAGCTATAGATCGATCAAATAAATTACTGACGAGCTATAGAACAGACTGATCCGTCTTTCAATAGATTCATAAGCCCGACAGAGAAATTTTCAATAATGTCTATACTCTATATCTGTGCATGTACAGTGAAAAAAATGGTCAGTTGGACCAACTATTTAGTTTGTAAGATATGGTACTGCTATTTTATTAGCCAGAACAAACATGTTCTTCGTTGCTGATACTAATTAAATAGTTACTCCAACTAATGGAATTGTTGTGCCAACTAATGAAATAGCAGTATCAATTAATAAATTATCGGTTCCACATCTTACTAACTAAATAGTTGACCCAACTGATCATTGTTTTCAATGTACTTTGTACAACTGTTGGATATTGAATATTATCTTAAAAATGTCCTTCTGAACTTTTATATAATTAAGGAAAACATTCATAATGCTTTATTCATTTCAGAAGTAACGGGTTTATCTTTAATTAGGTCCAGTTGAAATTGAATTCCATCACGGAAAAAAAACTGACTGTCTTACAGAATTTTTTGTTTAAATTATGAAAACCGATTCGATGTGAAAGCATCATGGAACCAAAAAATCTCCTTGACAACTAATTTAGAAAATTTACATTCTGATGATCTACGAAATTTAAGTTTTATAACAACAATTTCTTTGTGTAAGCAATCTGAATTGCTGCACTACTAGGACAGCTTTGAAAAATGTATTTATCGAGATTTTCTGAATTTTGACACCAATTAAGAAAACGGAATATCCATGTCAGAAGGTGTAATGCTGTTTCAAATAAATTAAACTCTGTTGTATTCGGTTGTTTTTCTTTAAATTCTGTTAATTTCTTACAATTCTGTGTGTTTTCTTTAAATTCTGTGGGATTCTTTTAATTTGTGTTGGTTTTTAATCAATTCGAATAAATTTCGTTCATTTCCGTTGTATTATCCAATAAATTCTCTTGGGTTTGATCCAATTCCTTCAAAGTACGTTGGATTTCTTTTAGTTATTTTGTTCTTTTAGTATATTTAATTTATTATATTATTCTGGATTAGTAGATAGGCAGGGAGCATTCTAAACACAAATTCCTATCTTACCGACTTCGAGACTAAGCTTCTAGAACGTTCTCGGAGGGTACTGATGATGTCATATAATAATATTACGCAATGGTGAGAACCAAATTTGTGTAAACAAGCGTAAATAAGCTGTTTACGTAAATTAAGTTCTCACAATTGCGCAATATTATTCTATGACTTCGTCAGAGCCATCCGAGAATGTTCTAGAAGCTTAGCATGGACACGAACCACTACAGCTCTAGAACAATCCCGAAATCGGTAAGGTAGGAATTTGTGATTGGAACCCTTACTGCGCATCAAATTGGATTCCATTCAATTTCTTTAAATTCTGTTCAATTTCTTGATGAATTCCACTGATTTCCATTAATTTCTAGTTTATTATGTCAGGAATTATTTTGGACTCTATTCAATTTCTTTGAATTCCGTAGAATTCCTTTAAATCCCATTGCTTTTCCTTAAATTAGTTTGCATTCCTTCTAGTTCTGTTAGGTTCTATTGAATTCCATTGAAATTCGTTCATTCATTGTATTATCTAATGAATTCTGTTGAATACCATTAACTTCCTTTAAATTACGTTGGATTTCTTCAGACTCCGTTAAAATTCTTTAAATTCCGTTAAATTTATTCAAATTCCATTACTTAACCTTCTATTCTGTTAGATTCCATTCAAAACTCTTATGGTTTCTAATCAATTCCATGGAATAACGTTCATTTTCAATGTGTAATCTAAGAATTATTATGGATTCCATTCAGTTTCTTTACATTCCGTTGAAGTTCGTTAAATTCCATTGGGTTTCCTTACATTCAAATGGATTTCTTTAACAATAAGTTCTGTTGGTTTCTATTGAATTTCATTGAACTTCGCTCAACCATTGTATTATCCAATGCATTCTTTTGAATACCATTCATTTCCTTTAAATTACGTTGTTGTTTTTTTCGAATTCCATTGGGTTTCTTTAATTTTCTTTATTTGTCTTTTAAATCCATAAATTTCTTTAAATGCCACTGGTTTACCTCCCATTATGTTAGATTGCTTTAAAAATTCTTATTATTTCTAATAATCAATTCCCCTGAATTCCATTCATTTCTACTCTATTATCTACTGACTTATTTTGGATTCCATTCAGTTTCTTTGAATTAGGTTCGTTTTCTGTATATACTGTTGAATTTCTTTCAATTCCATTGGCTCTCCTTCTATTCGAATGAATTCCTTTAAAAATTATGTTGATTTCTAATGAATTCCACTGCATTTCATTCATTGCAATTGTATTATCTAATGAATTATGTCGGATAGCATTCATTTCCTTTGAATTAAGTTGGATTTTTTTCAAATTTCGTTGAATTTCTTTATGTTCCGTTGGTTTTCCATCAATTCTGTTAGATTCCTTTAAAAAATTCTTATGGTATCTAATCAATTTCGCTGAATTCCATTAATTTCTAATGCGTTATCTACGGAATTCTTTTAGATTCCATTAGATTTCTTTGAATTACGTTGGTTTTCTTTAAACCCTATTGGATGTCTTTAAATTTCATTGGGTTTTCTTAAATTCTGTTGGATTCCTTTAAGTTCTGTTGGTTTATAATGAATTCCATTAAATTCCATTCATTTCTATGGTATTATATCCAATGAATTCTATTGGATACAATTCACTTGTTTTGAATTAAGTTGTAGTTGTTTCAATTTCGTTTGATTTCTTTGAACTCCATTGGTTTTCCTTAAATTTTGTTGATTTCCTTCAAGTTCTGTTTGTTTCTAATAAATTCTATTTATTATCAAATTAATTGTTTTGGATTCCATTCAATTCCTTTGAATTAAGTGGGATTTTTTTAATTTTCGTTGATTTTTCCTTAAATTATGCTTGTTTCCTTTCAATTTCGCTGGATTCCTTTGAATTATGATGGGCTGTTTTATCAAGTTTAGTTCCAAACGTGATGATCACCGAAATATGAATAAAATTAATATTAAGTAGAATGATAAGGAATAAAAGGAAAATTGTCTAAGAAGCCTTATCTGTGTGGATTCAGAACTTTGCGAAACTCTTAAAACTTTTATGAGCACAAGTTCGGGTCATGCTCATGATGTAAGAGTTTGCGCACTTAACTTGGCAAAGTGTAAGTGACTGTAACGAAGGCGACATTGTTGTATGTGCCATGGACTTTGTATGAAAGCCAGTGAGAGCAAAAATAACGTGTCAATGTTTCAGGAAGTCAGTTTCAGCCTCGAATGATGCCATTAGCTACTTTTGTCATGTATCCCGAGTTCTATTTCGTTCTTGAAAAAATACTACTTACATATATCCAAAATTTGATTAGCTTTATAATATTTATAAATGATCTTTTTAAATGCTAGTATTGCAATATCGCTTATTTTTTCTTAAAAATTTACAATTTACCATTGAAAATTTTATTTTTTATCTCAATTCCACATGCCAAAAGCTTCAATTTGAGCCGTCCCCGAATAAAATCGGATTAAAAGAAAATCCTTCATCATAGGGGTATAGAAAACCAATTTTTGTGTGCATTTTTCTTATTTTTTATATACGTGAACAATTATATCAAAGCAAGAAAACTATAACATAGCAAATTTGATTTGTATCTTAATTCTACATGCCAAGTGCGTCAATTTGAGATACGCATAAAGAAAATTGAACTAAAAGAAAAGCTTCCAACATAGGGGTATTCTCACTCTTCAAGTTTCATATCCCTTTCCTTTCCCCTCAAATGATGGTTCGCTTATAATCTTTAATTTGAGTTTAAATAGGAAGTAGATTTCTCTCAAGGTTCTCAGGATTTTTTACGATCCGAAGTGGCCACTTTATGGGTCGAATGCCAAACCGTAGCGTCGATAATTAAATAGGAATAGTTTTGATAAAGGTATGAGTAGGGTGTACAGTTGGCTGTTTCAAAAACAAAAATTGCTTTCTTCAAATATATTTTAGTTTCTTTGATTTAACTTTTCAGTATTTTTCTGTTTAAACTATACATTTTTTCGTGCAGCTTGGATTGTTTTTTTTTTAGGCGAGGTAGGAGACGGAAAGACGCTGGCTTGTGTTTAAATGGCTTCTTATGTCTTTTCTGATTAAGGTCTCATTCACACATTCTAACCATTCTTTCCGCGGTCTGCCTCTAAGCATACTGCCATTTACTTTACGTTTATACACTTTTTTCATTAATCGTTCATCTTTTATTCTTTCAACATGTCCGAACCATCTTAACTGCGATTTCCTTCCCATATGTCAACTATTGTCTCTTGCAGCACATTCTTTGAGGATTATTTCATTTCTCACTTTGTCCATCAGTGTTTTCTTGCATGTTTTGCGTAGGAAATGCATGTCCATCGCGATAATTTTGCTCTTGTCATTTTCTTGACAGGCCCATGTCTCGCTACCGTATAGTACAGTCGGTACAAACATAAAATTATTTATTGCCATTTTAGCTTTTTTTGATATGTTTTTACTTCTGATAATGGGCCCTACTCTACGGATATCCTTCAATCAGAAAAATGGATTATACGAACTGGATAATAGAATTAAAGAATAACAAACCGTATAGAAAAGTATATTAGCGCGTATAATCTATAATATTTTTCTAATATATGAAGATGTTACCAAATATAATCTCTAGATGTTAAATTCTTATAATCTTCAGGCATTAAA
>JAABKJ010010194.1:0-11026 GCA_011634705.1 Andricus grossulariae
TTGCGTTTCTAATTCCTCTATGGTTTCTGCCCTGGTACTCAAGGCCTCCTCTGAGGACAAATTCAAGGGCGTGTAGTGAAGATCAGCTTTACAGATGGTGTTGTAAAGCGTAACATCTCGCTTGCGGTTAAAATAGTCTTGCCGCTGTATAACTGGTGACTCACACAGTTTCCTAACATCTACAATGCCCCTACAACGTCTATGTTGTTGTATAACTATCCTCTAGATCGCCGAATCACTGTGCTGAATTTAGTGATTTGTCACTTCTACGCGGATGGTTCTGTTTAACCTTTCAAGGTCGGATTTTGACCACTTGATAACCCCAAAGAAGTACGAGAGGACAGGTATGGTATAGGTTCTGATTGCCCTGATCCATTTTTAAGTACGCAAACATGACAATCTTTAGTAATGATTGTGAATTTTTTCAGTTTACATCAAAATCACCCTTAAAACATGAAGAAAATCTATAAAAAAATCCGTAATGAAGAGATTATTATTTCTGATCTTTCTTCACTAAAATTGTGTACTATTCATGAATTAAAGCATTAAATAAAACTTTACAATGAAAATAACTTGAAAGTTTATTCTTTTTTACAGCGTCAGGGTTATTTTAATTCATTTCGTTGTCCTGGAAGCAGAATATAATATTGTTTCGTAAAAATCAAAACTAATACATTTTTTAATTATTCGCCTCTTGGTCGCAAGAAAATGAAAAACAATAAAAGTTGAACGTAAAAAATCCGTAATTTTATGTGGGGTTGTTCTTGGTTGTCACGATGAAAGTAAAATTTGCGTAAATTTCTATTATAATTTTCATAATCAGAGCGTCAAAATGCAGGAGTATACTCAGTTTGAAAGAACGGTGGTGAGCGCTATTTGGAACTACATCCAGAATTTTCTTTCTTGTAAGCGGAAATTGAAATGGGGAACCAAATTTTGTCCGAGGTTATATTTTTATTAAATTTGAGAACTTCAAATTTTTGAGAAAATTGAGCATCTTTGTTATTCTAAATCTGTCATTTTGAAACACTCAACAATTTTGACAAACATAGGGAAGCAAATAAATTTAAAAAAAATTAACAGCATTTGATTTTGATATATTAGTATAGATCTACATAGTGTTTTATACTAGTGTGTAAATATTCGAATTCGCGCAAGTTTTTCGGTGTCAAATGAAATCCTTCAGCCACATTTTCTGGTTTGAAAATTAATCTTGGAAAGTCCTTAATATTAGTTGGTTCATACTTCAGAGGTGCTGGAGCTATGCGGGCTGAAAAAATAAATATAAATCATATTTCTTTATCTCTTTGAAATATTTTTACGATATAGAATATGTTTCATGACGAGGTAAGGGACAACATTTCAATTTTATGTTTCTTTATAGATTTTCTTTCTTTCGAAATGTTGAATTGATGAATGCGAGAAAAAAATGTTTGATGAAATAAAGTAATTCAGTTTCGAAAGAATTATGTGTGAATTTTGAGGCAAGAACTTCCTGGCTTCTGAAAATACGATATGGTCAGGGATTCAGAATATTCAAGGAATTTAGAGAAATTAGAATATCAATGAAATCAGACTTCGGTACAGATTGCAAATAGAGAGAGAAAACTAAGGAGAAGAGTAAACCAGAATATTGAGATCGTATAATGGTAGAGTGAGAGGAAAAAGGTAGATAAGAAAGAAAATATGGTAGATAAAGAGATAAGAAAGAGGACATAACAAGGGAAGGAACATTCAAGATGTTAGGAATAATGAACGATGGAAAGGCAACTTGTATAGATGAGATTCCAAATGGGCATATATAATGTGGACAAATGTTTAGAGATAATAGAAGTGTAACGCTAATGCTAACATTGTATAAAGTATATATGACTATTTTTATCGGAGATTCCAAAGATAGCCGTCAAGGAAAAATGATGGAAGCACCGAATCAAACGAGGATTAGGAAACAAATCGGAGTGATGGACAGCATACATGTTCTGAATTTTCTGGTATACAAAAGGATAAAAACGAAAGAAATTAGGAATGATATGAATAATATCCACCAGTCAAGATGGAAAAATCTATGGCAAAGAAGATAGAAAAATCATGCTTAATAAGCTAGTGAGAGATTGTTTCTGGTTGGTGAGATAAGCAGGAAAAGATTGCTCTATCTTAGACTTGGAAGCGGGCGATGAAGTATTGCTTGCATAAGGTGGGAAAGGATTGGCCTGCTTATTTAACAGATTGAAGAAATACTTATATGGGGAAAAGTAAAATTTAAATGTTAATAAGGTTTAGAAATGGATGTGGGAGAAAGAAAACCACTAGCCGACAGGAGGGAGAAAATATAGAAGAAGTAATGCAATTTGAATATTTGGGATATAGGGTGGAGACAGAAGAAGGTAGTGGATAATGTAGAGAAATCAAATGGTCTAGAAGAGCAAGATTTATAATTGAAAACGAGGTAAGGAAAGAGTTGTATTGGGGAAAGAATGAGAACAGAAAGTAAAGAATCTGTCAATGATAATAGGCCATAGGAGCACGAATGAGAAGGATGTAGGAAGGGAAAGAAACATGAAGAAAACTGGGAAGAGAGTGTGATAAAGATTTTAGGAAAGGATGAAATGGGTGAGGAGTTGATGAAAGAATTGGCTAGATTGGAATATGAAATATGTTTATGATATTTTTTAAGTAAGACTCTTTTAAAACTGAAGCATGACCTTACCATCAAACAATTTCTACAGGTGCAGTGCTTAGTATTATCGCAGAAACCACCTGCTCCGTTATTTGTCGGTACATGCTTCTTGCACTCGTCATTACAGTTCATGTTTGTTCCAAGTGGTACGATTTTCTGCGCTGGTGGCTCTAGACGAGGTGGTGGAGCCCCGGTTGGTGTTCCGTCTATACATTCTTTTCTAAACGTCTTTGAGGGACAATTCTTTAGTACTTTTTTGGGTGGTGTCAAGCCAAAAGCCACAAACACTGATAGTAAGACTAACGCCAAAACTGATAGTGAGGCTATTGCCTTCATTTTGTGGATTACTGCACAATGTGGATGATGTTTATCTGGAAAACGACAATGATGATATCAACAGCGATGTTTAATTACTATTTTTTTTAAACTAGTTACTGTAACTAGCAACAAACGTGTTGAGGATCCTACACTCTTAGAAATTTTTTTAGATATATACTCCTCTTAGTAATAGATCATTACCAAACTTGTAACATCTTACAGTAATAAGATGCACTTTCTAGCCATTCTCGAGAAAACAGTTTTTAAAAATCTACGCACGTTACATTTGCCACGGTGGGTCAGTCATACGAAACCTGGTTGGATCAAGCATTCTCCTGCCACAAGACGAAATTTCAATGATTGTTGTTATAATTTTAGTTACAGAAAAAAGCTATGAACGTTTCCTAGAATTGCAGAGGATTTGAAAAAAATTTTTAGTACCTATAAAGGTTCAGGCTAATTCAACAAGACAAAAGACTTAATATTTTTGAGGGATTTTGAAAGCTAAAAGTCAGGCGTTTGACCAGCACCTAGACTTCGAAACTATTATGTATCTGGCAGCGTCGTCAGTCCAGATATACACTATTATTCTTCATCAATAACTACAATTTCCCTGATTTACAAGTACACACCTTTATTATCTTTTAATTTTTGTCTAAGAACACACTTTTTTTTTCTGAAGAGAAACTGCAGAAAATGTTTCACAGTATGTGTTGATATAACGTTGGAATAAGAACGAGATGACTGAAACTTTTGAAAAACACCAGAAAAATTTGAAAGACTTCTTTCGCTGCGCATACATTTTTTACTGGTAAACAATTTTATGGTGTATTAAACTTCATTGGAAATATGCTCAAAATTCCAATGAAGAAATTTAAAACATTTTTAAATGCACGACATGGTGAAGATTGTGAATTTTTCAAAAACAAGTTAATAAATTTCTCTTATTTTTGAAATTTTGCATAGCGAATAATGTAAGAACAACAAAAACGTTATTCCAACTTTTCAAAGAAAACACAAATATTTTTAAGAACTTATTTGAGTACGCATAAGTTTTTCACTAATAGACGGTTTTATTGTGTGCTAAACTTTATTGGAAATATGCTCAGTGCTCCGATGAAGAAATTCACAAAAATATTCAAACGCACGACTTGGCGAAGTTTGGAAATTTTTTAACAAACAAGTCCGTAAACTGTTGATATATCCAAAACTTTAAATATCGAATAATGTAGGCAAAGCAAAACGTTCAAATACCGAAAGGATGAGAAAACATGTATTGGCATGTATACATTTTTGAGAAGGACATAGTAGTATCATATATTAAATTTCATTGCAAAGGTTCATAAAACTCAAATTCAGAATTTTTTGAATGATCGAACTCTCGACTTCAGCACATATTTTTTTCAAACAAGTTTATACATTTATTATATCATAAAAACCTGTTATATTAGATACTGTAGAAATATTGAAAATGTTACTGAAACTCTTGAGTGACGCCGAAAAAGATCATGAAACTCTTTGTCGTATACAAACATTTTTTGAAGGTATAATGTTTTATTTGATACGGCAAAGATTCACAACACCCCAAATCACAAATTTGAAAAGGTTTCAAGCTCCTGAATTTGGTAGAGAATATGAATTTTCCAAAAACAAGTTCATAAATTTTTTTCTTTTGAAAACCTTGTATTTCAAATAACGTGAAAATAATAAAAATATTACTAAAACCTTTCATCAATGCTTCAAGAGATTAGGAAAAATATTTTTGTATGTGAACTTTTTTTAGAAGTATATAGTTTTATTGTTCACTTAATTTGATTTCAAAAGTGTACATAGCTATAAGGCAGAAATAAAAAAAAAAATGACGAAAATCATGACTTTTCTATTGATTGGGTTTTTTTCATAAACATGTTTATTAAATTTCTTATATTCTTAAAATCTCTTACATCAAATAATGTGAAAATGGCAAAAACATTACATTATCTTCTGAATATCTTCTCATATCATGCGAATTTTCATAAATTTTTGTCAATGCTGAAAAATTGAACGAATTGCCTTAAAATCTTCCAGATTGTTTAGCGAAAATTTTGAAAATCTTTTTGAAATTTTTGCAATACAATTTTCGCTCAGAATGTTAAATTCTACAACATTGAAAAAAATGTTTTTCATCAAACTTCTAGTTAAACATATTTAGAATCTTTCAGAAGTGAAAATTAATAGTTTAAAATGAAACACAAATGATTAAGAAAAATTACAGATATCTTATTCTTGGTAACTGTAATTGTTTGATACCGCTTGTACCATTTTTTTTATACTGGTAGCGAAATATCAGGGGAAGAATTATTTCACAATATTAAAAAATTATTAGAAATAAACATTTTCTCTATTGAAAGTGACATTTTCCACATTTTATATATGTAGCTTAAAATTATTGCTATAATTTTCTTATTCATTCATCAAAATTTTAATAAAAAATATCAAACAAAAATTGAAAAATAGGGTTTTTAAAAAATTTCACTCTGTTTCTCTTTTCCTTGTTTTTTGCATTATTTAGAACTAAATTAATAAAACCCAATAAGAAAACCTAAATATTTTTGGTTAAAATTTTATTATTTTTAATTCAACATTCTACGATTATATTCTTGGCAAAGAATGAATCTCTTTTGTTTCAAAAATTCTATTGTTTGTTGAAGAGTTGAACATTTCGTTGAAAATTCGAATTTTTTAGTTGAAAATGTTAGTTGAAAATTGATTTCTTTTGTTAAAACTTCTACTATATCATTAAATAATCATTTATTTTATTTCTTTATTAATTTTTTCGTCAGAAAATGTAATTATACTATTTTCAGTTGAAAATTTAAATTGAATTTGCAACAAGCATGGATAATTTTCTACCCAAAGAGGTGACTTTTTAACTAAATATATCAATTTTCTACCAAATAGTTGAATTTTGAACTTATAAAACATGAATTTTTGACAAAAAATTAAATAGTTAAATTGTCAAATAGAAGCACTGTAAAAAAATAACTTTGAACATAAGAAACGAAATTTCCAAAAAATTGTTAAATTGTCAACCAAAAAGATGAATTTTTTATCAAGAAGATTAATGTTCTACCAAAAAAGACGAATTTCACACTTATTCAATATACTACCAGTATCAAAAAAAATGGTATAAGCGGTATCAAACAATGATAGTTACCAAGAATAAGATATCTAGAATTTTTCTTAATTATTTGTGTTTCATTTGAAACTATGAATTTTCACTTCTGAAAGATTCTAAATATGTTTAACTAGAAGTTTGATGAAACCATTTTTTTCAATGTTGTAGAATTTAACATTCTCAGCGAAAATTGTATTGCAAAAATTTCAAAAAGATTTTCAAAATTTTCGCTAACCAATCTCGAAGATTTTGAGGCAATTTGTTCAATTTTTCAGCATTGACAAAAATTTATGAAAATTCGCATGATATGAAAAGATATTCAGAAGATAACTTTCTACAACAATAGATGTAGCAAATTTTTTAGCAAAGTTTTAAAATTTTCAACCAAAAAGATGAATTTTCGACCAAGAAGATCAATGTTCTACCAAAAAAGACAAATTTTGAACAAAATACATTGATTTTAAACGAAAAAATTCAATTTTAAAGCTAAGAAAACGAATTATTTACAAAAGAGTTGAACTTTAAATCCCAAAATACGATTTTTTAACCCACACGTTCAATTTTGATCCAAATAGCTTACCTTTCCACCAAATTATTGAATTTTCAAGTCAAAAAGGTGAATTTTCTACAAAACACTAGAATTTTCAACATAAAAGTTCATTTAAAAGCAAAAAGTCAGTTTTAAAGATAATAGAAGATGTCTAAGAGAAATCTGGATAATTTTAAAACAATTTGATCAATTTCGCAGGATTAAAAAAAAGTTTAGGAAAACTTTGAAATTTTCCAAAATATGTCAAGAAGTCTTACAAATTTTCGAATGGTTTGCATATATTTTATATCTGGAGAAGATTTCAAAAATGTACAAAAATTTCAATTCTTGAAGATATTGGAAAAGAATTTTTTTAATATTTGCAAAATATTTTGGGAATCACGTTTCAAAAGATTTCAAAAGTTTTCTTAGAACGTCGAAAAAAAATGGGGAATATTGAAGGAATAAATATTGAAGAATATTGAATTATTTTAATTTCTACAGGGATTAATTGTCAGTTTAATTTGAATTGATAAGGATCTATAAGAATATATTAACAACAATTGAGGGGTTTTGAAATATTTCTAACTTGTCAAGAAATTTTCAAACATTTCAAAATAATTTCCAATACTCAACAGACTTTCAAGGAGTTTAAGAGATTTCAAAAGATTATATGGAATTTTTCGGAGATTTTCATAATTTAAGGAAATTTCAAGGGATTTACACAAATTTAGGGTATTTTGAATAATATCAAAGAAATTCCATAAGATTCAGAATGGGCTTCCGTTTCCGGTACCAAATGGTGAAGTACGCGTTTTTGTTCTGTGCTATATTTTTCGGTTTCGGAGACGGGCGAAGGGGGAAGGGTGATGCCGGAGATAGTACCGATGATGATGGCGAGGTGTAGTTTACTACGCCAGTGAATTTGGGGTCAAGAGAGAAGGAAGGGGGAACAGCTGACAAAAGGACTTGAGGTAGGCCATCAAATCGAGATCTGCTCAATAGATCCAGATCTGGTAGCCTAGGATCGAGACCGTTTTTTGAGAAATGGAGACAGGGGGAGAGTTCACGGATAGAAGCGATGAAGGGGACAAGACGGAAGACAGTAAAGGATTAAGGGAAGAAGAGGGGCATGAGCAGGGAGAAGAGGAACTGCGGAAAAAGATTAAGAAAATGTCTCCACCGGAGAGGAATGAGGTAGAAGGGAAAGTCGATCTAGAGAGTTTGGAAAATCTCATTAAAGGGTTTTGAGAGAAAACGAACCAAAGTTTGGAAGCGGTTAGAGGATATGAAGAAAAAGCAAAGGATGAGTGAGAAGAAGAGAAAATTTGATGTGGAGAAGCTCGAACGAAGAGTGAGAAAGCTAGAATGTAAGTCTGAGGATATAAAGAAAGGGGATGAAGAGGTAAGAAGAGCAGAGAGAATAAAAAAAAGTGAATGAGAACGTTTTCCTAGAAAATGTGAGAATGAGGACAAGATTGAGAGAGTTGGAAAGGAAAATGGAAGTAGAAGAGAAGACGAAATGAAGTAGCAATATAGTGATCAGAGGAGTGAAAGTGGATAGTGCATCAGGAAGAGAAGAAGTGGAAAAGTTGATAGGGGAAATTGAGGCAAAAGTGCACGTGAAAGAGGTCAATGAAGTGGGAAGGAAGAATGGAGGTAAATCGCGAATGTGTATAGTGAAAGTGAGAAGTGAGGAAGCAAAAGTTGATATCTTGAGAAAAAAAAAGCTTCAAAGGGAAGGAAAGAAAGGTTAGAGGAGGATATGACGTGGAATGAAAGAAGAAGAAAGTGGATGATGAAGCAGAGAGCATGGAGCGAAAGAGTGAAAGGAAACACGGAATGGATAGAGAAAGACAGGATGTGGATAAATGGGAATGTGTGAATATGGGATGATGAGAAAGAAAAATTGAGTGAAGTGTATAGGGAGGTCCATGGCAACAAGGAAAAGAAGCGGAGACTAGGGATAGAAGGGAGGAGGTTACAGAAACAGTAGAGGGTGAAAGGAAAGAAAAAGGTGGAGCGACGATGTTTTCACAAAATTATGAAGGGGAAGTAAAGACGAAAGGAAGGAAGAAAGAAGTGAGCATAGCGTTTTGGAACATATCGGGGCTGATGAATAAAGATGACGGATTCCCGGAAGAGGTAAAGAAATGGGATGTATTGATGTTGAGTGAAACCTGGGTAGATGTGAAGGATTGGAAAAGGATGAAGAGGAAGTTACCCGAGGGTTATATGTGGCATATGCAAGAGGCAAAAAAAGAGAAGATAGAGGAAAGAAAGAAAGGAGGTATGATGTCAGATGTAAGGAATGCATTGGTGGAAGAAAAGAGAATAGATATGGGATTTGAGGAAACAGATGGAGTAATAACGAGAATGGTGAAGGTAGGAAGAAGAAAGGTGAGGATAGTTTGCATTTACAGGAGAAGAGGAGAAGACGAAGGTTAGAGTGTGATTAGGAAATGGGTGGCGAAAAAGGATGATGAATTGGTGTTGATAGGAGGTAATCTAAATGCGTGGACAGGAGAACAGGAAGAGGGAATATGGGATGAAGAAAGTGAGACTTTCAGGAGAAAATCGAAACACAAACAGGTGGACCAGGAGGGCAGGACTCTGTTGGAAATCCTGGGAGAAACAGTATCGTTCATTTGTAATGGGAACTCGGAGGGGGATGAGGAAAGTGTGATTACGTTTGCAGGAAAACGGGAAACAGTAATAGACTACATTCTGGCCGAGGAAAGGATGAGGAGGCTGTTGGAAAGAGTGTAAGTAGGGAACGAAATATGTTCAGAACACTTACCGGTCATTGTAACGTTGAAATGCGGGAATTAAATAAGAGAAGGAAGAAAGAAGGAGGGAGCGACAGGAAAAAAAGCAAAGATTGGCAAATGAGGAGTTGATGAGCTAAGAGAATATACGGAAAGAACAGATGAAGACTATGTTTTGATTGAAGATGAGGGAGGCGTGGATGAGATGTTGTGTAAAATGAGTGGAAGTGTAGAGGAGATAGTGGAAGAAATTAGGCCGAGTGAGGAAGAACAAAGGGAGAAGAAAGGATGGTGAGATGTGGAATGTGTAGAGAGAGAAGAGCGTATGAAGTTATCGTTGAAGAGTTGGAGAAGAGGAAAGATAGGCAGAAAGAAGCATAATAAATGAAAAAGGGAACACGAGAAATTACTGGAGTTAACAGGAGAGGAGGAGAAGTTGAGGTACATGGAGGAGGTAGAGAAAGCAATGAAAGAAGGAAGAGAATGGCAGGTAATCAATAGAGAAAGGAGTGAATGGAAAGAAATCAATGAAGAGATAAGTATGACTGAATCGACGGTATATTTCAAGAAATTTCTAGGAGGGGTGGATAGAAAGGTGAATGGGAAGGTGGAAGGATGAATGAGGGAGAAATGGAAGGTGGGAGTGAGGTGACCAGAGAAAATAGAGTATGGAGAGGAAAAGGATGGCCGAAGGAGTAGAGAACAGGTTTGGTAGTTTCTTTATTAAAGAAAGGAGGTGGGTAAAAAAGTGGAAGATTAGAGAGAAAACACTCTCATGCCAGTAACATATAATTTTTTTTCTCCAATTTTGTGCGGATATCAAAAAGATTTCAAGAAATTTAAGAATATAAGCAAAAAAATTTTTTAAAACGAATCTAGAAGATTTGAAGTCCATTTATTGACTTATATCCAATCTCAAAATATATCTGCAAATTCTGAATGAAAATAAAAATTTTGCTCTATTTATAAAAACAAATTTTAGAAGAATATTTGAAATATTTCCAATAATTTTTTCAAATATTTGAAATAATGAAATAATGACATTTTTTAGATAATCTGATATACGAGATTTCAAAGTAAGAAAATGCGAACCTGTTTTCGAAAGAAACATAACCAGTACTGAAGTCGTGAGTTTGATGGATTCAAAAATGTCTGAGTTCCAGTTCTTAACAACTTTCAAATACAATTTAATGTATAATACATAACATATAATTAAAAAATAAGGTGGAAAAACTACCACAGGGTCCCACTAGGAGCGACTGCCATCTAAAAATGACTGCGGCTCCCCGTGGGACAGCGGTAAATCAAACTCATGGTCACGTCTCACAACCATGATCACGAATATAGTTCGCTTCTCCAAGTCTTGGAGAACAATGTCAGGCCTCGAGTATGTAACGGAGACTGCTGTCCACAAATCGTAGTTCCAGAAAATTTGGCACATCTCGTTTCGGACAATTGACTCCATCTCCCTTGAAGCGTTCGGCAGGGCAGGATCGCGGTCAATACCGTAAGAGCGACAAAGATGGTTATAAAGCACTCTTAGGGCCGCATTGTGTCTGTAGATATAAGTGGTTCCT